>JAECUM010095933.1:0-12604 GCA_016617855.1 Megalonaias nervosa | reverse complement strand
CGTTCGTAGCAGGAAAACATGTAAGAAAAATCAAATTTGACCAGACAGACAGAGATACTGTCACGGCATGCAAATCGAACAGAATGTGTACAAACTCATGCACTTGGAGAAAAATTTTAGTTATAATTGGAAGGTATGTTACTAATGTGTTTCTTCTTCTTTTTTATTTTCTGCTCTTATCATCTGATGTTTGTTTAACTTTGTATTTTTGTTTTGTTTTGACATTTTTATCCTCTTATAATCTTTTTCCTTAATCATTGATACTTTGTTTTTATTGCAACATTAAATCTATGATCGTTTGTTGCAATCTATTGTAACTCTTTAATGAGGATATAGTGCGTAAGAAAGAGTTAAGTAGTTCCAGTGTAATTTGTAATTATGTATCTCCTAAGAATATATTTTACCTGTAATTTCCAAATTAATATAACATTTTTGGAAATATTAGCACACATTGCGCTCTACTAAGGAGTGTGAGTGGAGGGTGTTTATATGGTTATAATTGAATTGTATAATGTTTGTGAAATTTGGTTAGTATAGTTAGATCAATTTAGCTGCTGTTACCACAACCTGTCCATGAGTTAGATCAGCACCAAGTGTCAGTGAATCAAAATATATGCATTGTTCCTCTTTTCGGGGTCGTGTTATCAGGTTCCTATTCTCAGCATATATCGAGGTGGATGACGGAAAATAATTTTTCAATACAGGCATTTTGCACAATGTATCGACCGTATATTAGTTAAAAAGGAAGATCCTAACTTTCCGGCTATTATTGTGATTTCTGGTAATAACAGTATGTAAAAAAATTCACAAAATCAAATGGCATTATAGTGGTGTTTTCTTTCATAACATTACGAATAATAAATTGTGCTTTTCGCAATATTCTGAATAATGCAGCTTTAGTCCTGATAAGGACGGTGGCATACTTTTAATTCGGAATTCCTTTGTTTTCATTGAAATACAATTCTAATTGTCCATGGCTAACGTAGTTGCAACTTCTTCGAGTTTCCTTTTCAACTGTGCTTCATGCGTGATATTGCGCGATTGTTCCTAACCTGACTTTCCAATATAGATATTATAAGGATAGCTCTTTAATATATTCAGGAATGAGAAAATACAGAAAGTTTGAGTGATTGAACTTTAGTACTGCACAACCAATAAAGGGGATTAACTTAAAATGCATCTGCTGTGGAGGTGCTTTTTTAATTTTGCGAATATGTGCATGCATGTATACCATCTATTGAAAACAGATGATTGAAACTGCTTTCACCATTTCAAATATCGGTGTTTTGCATTCCTTTCAGGATGAAAAGCAGACAATACAAGTAAGTACTTTTATGTCTACTATCATCCAATAAGTACAAAAGTATTTGTACAGTGTTATTGTATCATTTGTAAGGCATGCACATGTATTAATAAAAACTATTCACATAATTTAAATCAACTGTTGTCACAAATTAAAATGTAGAAAGATGTATTACCTATTCCGGTGCTGTAACAAGTAAGCTACAGTATGCTTGAGATTAAAATCAAGGATGTTTGGTTTATTAGGAGACATTACGATACAATCGATCTGGTTTAAAATACTGTTTAATATCTATGTAAGCATGCATGTGTAAATATACTTAAATCCAGCTACATCCGGAAACCAAACAGGCCTTGTGTAGCTGAGATGTTTCGTTATATCGTGTTTGTTTTGTTGTTCTTGTTTTGTTGCTATCGTTAAATGAAGGACATTTGCTGAGTTATGAAAAAGCGACAATGTTTCCAGTAAATATGTACAAACTTGTAACTTTTACCGTGCTACCGATTAATTGCAATAATCTCAAGTTGGTCGTATTCTGCTAAGGCTTATTCTGCATAGACTTTGGTTCCTTATTGATTGCCTAGCTTATACTACTGCAAGCCTTGGAGTTAGTTTGACATTGGCGTTGCTAGACATGAAACTGCTATATTGAAAATTATGTTACCCTGTTATTGATATTGTTTCGGCATCTTTTTCATGTCTTGCATTTTCGGTTTGTCTGCTGAAAGAGTTAGCTGTTTCATTGCTAATATATCAAATCTACAATCTCTAATCACTTCGTGTCTGACTTGACATGAATGGTCGTGAAACTTAATTTGATTTGTTACATTGGACCCTAGAACAAGCATGATGTCATAGATGAACCTTGTATTTGCCTTATAAGTTTAACAAAATGCATGTTTGTAATAGGCGCTACCTACAAATCCCAAAATATCTGAATTAGAGGCTATTTTATCTTCAGATGACGATTTAATTCTGCAAATATTTGCTTGTGATAGCTATGATGTCTGTTATTTTGAAAGATGCAATGTTTGCGAAATAATAAGAGCTGAGAAAATGTCACTGGTAATATGCCAATGGGTGCTTTTGAGACCGACAATGATGTGAGTGATGTACATTCCGGATGGACACAACTGACGGCATACAGGTCAAGCCCCTGTTCATAGGCATTTTGATATTAAATGTAGAAAATCACGTTTATAGACCATTTAAGGCTAGTTTGTATCCGGATCTCTTGCATCTGATCAATCATCAAAAGTGAACTCAATGTAAATCATTTATCAAATTGGACAGATTTGATTGACAACATCCGAGTGAGAAAATAAAGGCCTGTCACACCTGATGAATTGAAACCCGAATTTTGCGTATTGATTATAGCGGTGGTAGGGTGGGTAGAGTTGGTAGATGAAACTCATTTCGATTCTTACTGGACTTATGAAAATGTGATACCAACCCATACTAGAGCCAATAATATAATAAGGAAGTTTTTAACCTAAACAGCTAAAGAAAATGACATTTGCTTGTCGTTTTAGCTCATACGTTGACAGTAGATGACATATCTACTGGAATAAATAACAATACAACTGCATATCTTTGTAAACATTTATTGGAGACTTGCATTTAAAATTAGTCTTCCTTGACTGGATGCTCATTAAACGTTACGATTTCTTTACCTGTAAGTTTCACAAAATTGGTATAAAGTTGTAACAAACATATATGGTTTAGTCACATATTCTAGTGCATGATGTATTTGTTCACGGTCGTAGTATATCCATATCTATAATACCTGCTGGATATATGTATATATATATATATATATATATATATATATATATATATATATGATGAGAAGATACATTTGTATACAATTCTCTAAGTTAGGTTGATACTTGATACATTTAATTCTTGATTGGTTATCATATTTTTCCATCTGTATTTACTGTTAATTTTTGTAGCCGTGATTCCTGTTAGATATGGTTATATTTAACCACTCTGTCAGTGGATGGATGTTCCATTCAGACTTTCAGTAATTTGAATCAAAGGAGTTTATTCTGGGTGTGTATATAGACTTGCAATAAATCACTGATACTAAGGTTCTATCTAAACATTACATTTATGACATTTTGTTGCAATCTATTGTAGCTCTTTAATGAGGATATAGTGCTTAAAATCTTTGCTATAATTAGAAGGTCTGTTACTAATGTGTGTCTGCTCCTTTTTTGTTTTCTGCTCTTATCGTTTGTGTATCCTCTCATGTTTGTTTTACTTTGTATTTTTGTTTTGTTTTGCCATTTGTATCTTCTTATAATCTTCTTCCTTAATCATTGATACTAAGTTTTTTATCGAAACATTAAATGTATGACCGTTTGTTGCAATTTATTGTAACTCTTGAATGAGGATATAGTGCGTAAAATAGAGTTAAGTGGTTACAGTGTAATTTGTAATTAAGTATCTCATAAGAATACATTTTACATGTAGTTTACCACTTACTATAACATTTTTGGAAATATTAGCACACTTAACAGTCTACTAAAGAGTGGGAGTGGAGAGTGTATATATGACTATAATTTTATTATATTTGTGAATTTTGGCTAGTACAGATAGATCGATATCTCCAGTTAACACAATCTTTTCATGAGTTATCTCAGCATCAAGTCTAGAAAGGGTTTCACGGAATCATTTCTCTGAGTCGGAGGTTATTTGGACCAATTATAATTAGGATCATCTTTAGTGCAAGGGAGAATCATCATGTATAAGTAGAACGTTTCGTATTTAATTAAATGTGTAATAAAACAGTAAACCGTGATTTTTCCCATTTTCCGTGCAGATCATATTTACAAAAGGTCGGGCACTAAAACACATGAAATAATGAAGTATTCTTAGGACATGCTAAATGTAAAATACAAATGAAATCATAGCAAGTGTGACTTGATGCTTATAATAAAGTTGTTGTTCGAATCGGGTTTGTGTATTTAGTAAGTGCAGTAAACTAATGCAGGCAATTTTCATTTCTTTTCTCATAACAGAATCTGCCAAGATTATTACACCATTCTTAATATGTTTGTTATGCTTTTTCAGGACGCTAGTAAGGGAGTGGAAGACGTAAGTACTCATTTTCATGATAAAGATTCTACTATCAGTAAAGAATGCAAATTATGCAGTTTTTTCATCAATTATAATATATGTCCATGTATATTAAAACAATTCATACATTTACGCGTTTAAATCACAGTTGATCTGTCTTTGTAAAATAACAAACGTTTAATATGCATAGATTTTGCTCATAGTCTAATTCTTCCAATATATCAATGATACAATTTAATAGCAGCACTAACTTATCCATCTCTGTTGCTCATCTTTTACTTACTTGCGTGGAAAAGGTCGCCAGTTCCATGCACATAAATCATCTCACAGCGCGAAGATTAATTAATAAATCATAGTCCACTCTTCCACTTCTCATGCCATGCGCACAACAAGTATCCTTTTTTTTTCAAACATATGTTAGTAGATTATGACCATAGACAAATTGATTGTTGCGAGTGTTTTAACCGCAGTTAGTCCTTCTCTTTAACAATATTCTATTTCAGTATTACATTCATCCATTCCATAGTATGTTTATATGCGGTAATAGTTGCCACTTTTTCGATTTAGTTCTACCAGCACCTCTTATGTTACCATGTTGTATTTCCACCCTGTATGGCTTAGGAGTTAGGGTACATCTTTATCTATCATTGAAATGTGGTTACTGGGCTTGTGTGTTAAGTAATAATGTAACTCAGGCCTTGGTATCCCCTTCTTTCAAATAAATCATTATACGTCAATTCGGCGTTGTATTCGTAATGTTCACTATTTGTATATTGATAATTGTTTCCTTGACTCGTGTCACTTTGTTATTGTGTGTGTCTGTAACACAGGCTGAACTATTAAATGTCGTTTATTCTTTTAAAATAAGAAAATGAAGATGAAACTGTTAACAAATGAGTCGGTGTTTATTTGCATGCTATATGCAACACAATGCATACAGAAATCGAGTGACCTGTGACACAATACATTTGAATTAAACCTAACGTAAAACTGATCTTAAGCACGGTTGTGAGGACTTGGACTTCAATTTTCACAAACATCTTCTTTACCACATAAAACCATTACAAAAGTCAGGTAGGTCACAACTTTGAATCACAAACATTACAAAAGTCTAGTACACGATCTAAATAAGATATGCATCACAATATCTCCTCGTTCTGATCTCTTTGAGGTTCTTTCATTTAATACCGATGATGGAAACCGAACTGAATCGGGCCACATTACAGCATGTGGTGGAAGCTGTGGCTAAGATAGAATGGCATGCGCATTCTGTCAAAAGGAATTTATTGGCGAAACATCTGCGCGTCCATCGTCAAATTGCGATGGATTCAAACGTTTTATTTAGCCACAGTAGATAATGCTCATCACAACGATGGATTAACAGGCCTTGAGTGATCATGAACATAGATCTTTCACACTTACTCCCGGCCCGTTGCAATAAGCCATGATGTGTGTAATGAGAATCGCCTGCGAGGACATAGTATAAATTCTTCAAACATATGCAACCTCAGTTCAATTCGCAATTTCATCTTCAGTCGTGTTCAAAGCAAACTTGCCGAATAACCTCCAGGAGGAAGTTCTCCAAACCGCCTTCTTTCGTAAGGAAAAGGAAGGGAAAACCCTAGAAATGTTGCCCTCTCTTCTCATGCACTGTTCTTCCCAACATCCCTGTAGGCGCTTGCTAATGTTTCTAGTCATAGGCTTGATGAACGATTATTGACGATTGGTTGGTCCTTTCAGTAATGAGAGCCAGAGTTATCAATTTAAGTTTCGGGAAGGGCTTCCTTTCCAAAGTAGTTCAAACAAGAATCATTGTTTTGCTATACTTAAAATTGAAATTCAGAATCATATCGTGAATGAATGCGCATTGCAGCAACTTTTCCATTTGTTCTTGAATGGATGGGTTTTGTTTCATGTCGATTCAACTAAATTCAGCTTTTATGATTATGATGGACGAGATCATTGTGTCAATTCAGTGCAGATTTTAGTACAAAATGTATCGAACTTCCAGTACAGAGTTTCGGTGAGTATCAGGTTTTGCCGGACATGCCATTCGGATTTGCTGAACTAAGAAAGTACATTAAGGAAATTTAAGATGCATAAATGTAGGTATATTTATTACCTTTCTTATAACCAGCTAAAGAAAATATGTGTCTATGACCTGTCTATTGCCGCTGTTGGAGGGACCCCAGCTATTATATGTATCATACAGTGTGCATCTTCTATCGCTAGCCTAACATTTTAGCAAAATAGATACACTTGGAAAGTTTGAAAGCAGCTGTTGTGTGAGTCCATTTAGAGATACTGTTTAGTCGTATTGGCTTATTGGCTCTGTGGGTTTTTGTTTCCTAATAAAACGCCCAGTTGCATTGTCTTCTCGAATCTAGTTTTTGATAGACTTGGAAAATAGTACGTCTCTGATAGACATGCTATATATTTCGCCTCAGTATGCTTTTATATGCTATATTTTATAGACACTTGGGAGTAATTGGCATAGTCTGAACCATTCTATTTGCAAAAATATACGTATATATCTCCTAATTAACTGTTTCAATGATCGGTACGGTATTTTCAATTACCGTGTATCTCACGTTTGTTGTTGATATTGCGAATATCACGTTTAGTCATGTGCTTGTTTGAAAGTTTTATTTCTGCATCACTGATCTCGTCCACATCGTTAGCTCTAGTATTTATACTTTTAAATGGACGAGAAAGCATGCTTAGTTCAGTCACAATAAATTTATTCAACCAAAACCTATACGTTCACTACATGAGTGTACATCGTTTGTTTACTACTTATTTCCTAATACACTACACTTTTTTTCGGCACACGTGTCTTGCACATGCGTGCAATATCAAGGTGTTCTGTATCGTCCAATTCTGCACGAGTCTGACAATGTAAATTTAACTGAGACAAATATGAGCATATATAAATGTATAGTTTCGTCTTATATGGCATGCAGAATGGTTTTAAGATTAATCCCTCTGATGCAAATTTCACATCATAGTAAGGTTAGAGATTACTACATGGTATCACTAGCGAGGCAATTGACAAATACTACAAGAAATGTTACCACTCTATAGCTTATACAGGGGCCACTCCGGTAAGTCTAGTGGTTAGAGCGTCAGCCTCGGATGCGGGAGGTCGCGGGTTGGATCCCCGGCCTTAGTCATACCAAAAACTTATAAAAATGGCAAATAGCAGCTGCCTCGCAAGTCGCTCAGCGTTAACAGGTTGCTGTTAGGACTGGTCGGATTGGTGTCTGGATAATGTGACTTGGTGGGACGTCATGCTTAATATCTGCAGCATGATGCTCCAGTGATAGACATCAATATACACTGCCACACTGTAGATATCATAGCGATATGACTGAAATATTGTTAAAGCTACATTGCATTGTACAGGTAAAGCGCATATATTAACAAATATCATGGTTGGTTTGACGCTGTCAGAACAATGCTAGCTGTGTCCAACTCTTGTTCAATTTCCTTACTAAGAAAATGATTGTTTTAATGTTATTTTTTTTAATATGCATATTCCGAATTCGTGAACATGAAATAAAATGAAACTTATTAGTTACAATTGGTTTGAACGTACCAAGTGTTTTGCGATATGATTACGTTTAATCTATACCAACATCTTACACCACAATAATAACAACATGCACGCACACCGATAAAAATTAGAAGTTCCAAATGAAACGAATCAACATTCACCATACGTGCAGTCGATTCCTCCAAGATTTACATACTGGCATCCAACTGCAATACTTTGCCTACGTTGGTCAGATTTGAGTTTTTAACTACTACATCACACCTTTCATTTCTAATCTTTGAGGTGTTTCAGCTGCTAGAAATATAGCCTCAAGAAAGATATCTCAAAGAGGGAACCATCTTTTGTTGGACCGCCGTAATATGTTCATCCTCTGGTGACTATCCCAAATGTAAACTAGAAAAGTAGGTCCACTGCGTCAGATGGAGGAGAAAGGCATCATCGTTCCTACGGTCCGGAAATTTGTGATAGCCACACATCTACTTAGCACAGTTAACAAATCATGTCAGCACGTCAGAAGAGGAGTATAAACATTCCACATTCAGGGTCAATACACAAAGTTTACCTGACCACAAGGTAAAACCAAATTTACAGCTTCCCAAACAGACAATGATATATATAACTCAAATAATAAAAGTAACAATGTACATCTAATTAGCACTTCTGTTTCAATTAAACAATCCAAAATCCAGTCCTAGACAGGATTAGCAAACCAATGGCATCATCGGTCTAATATCAATGTACTACAGGAATATCCAATCTCCAATCGAGAAATCGGATTAATTGATCCCACCCAAAGAGCAGCTCCTGCTGGGCCAGTAGCACTGCAGATACTCCAGCAGTTGTCTGCCCTCGGGAGACTTTTCTAACGCGCTCAACTTTTATTTTGCAGATCAGTTATTTGAACAAACATTATCAAATGCTACAGTTCTGACAAGGCTGGAGGTGCACCATCATAGATAATAAAACCCAACGCAGTAAGATTCACGTCTTTACTTCTGTACAGTCTAGAAGAGACGTTTTATATGCCTCCCTCAGAATACTTCAGATCAGCAGTCGAACATTGATCATCTTATTGAACAGCTGTGGTTGCCTCTTATTGTTATGTGACTGTAACAGAGGTCATGCTCTTGGGGGCAGTAAATACATCATTATGAGAAGGAAAACGATATCGAGCTGCTTTCAAAACACAATACACAAAAGATGATCTACTAGGTTCCTGAATATAATATGTATGTTAAAGGGTTTGACGTTAATTTCCTAGTTAATTCTTAGCTTTGATGTAATCTTCCTTTCTTATAGTGTTTAATTGGTTATAGCGTTTAATTAGTGTGGTTTGCCTGAGAATATTAGATTAATTATAACGTTTTCATCACCTGATGTGTTCGTTTCAGATAAATCATGCTCGTTTAAATAACAAAGATCAAACAGTCCCTCGCCTTCACAATGTAATGGATAAAATGTTCATGTTTATAAAGATGAACCATAATGCAGCTAGGGATACATTACCAAAACCTTCAGCAATTCCTAAGTATGTCATCAGTATATATATATATATATATATATATATATATATATATATA
Organism: Megalonaias nervosa; assembly: GCA_016617855.1. Taxonomy (NCBI): domain Eukaryota; kingdom Metazoa; phylum Mollusca; class Bivalvia; order Unionida; family Unionidae; genus Megalonaias; species Megalonaias nervosa. The sequence continues at coordinate 3,081 of JAECUM010095933.1, read as the reverse complement.
TATATATATATATAGATAGATAGATAGATAGATAGATAGATACTGCATATATATATATATACTATACTATATATATATATATATATATATATATATATATATATATATATATATATATATATATATATGGCAATTGACATTGTGTATCTAGCATGACAGAGCTTGACAATATGTTGTTGCAATGTTCTTATATTAGTAATATTGATTATGAACTAAACTGTCTTTTTTAAATATTTCAAAATCATGATAATTCCTATTTGGTAATGTCTTAATGCGATTTTTTCTTTATCTTGCAGGGCCCAAACAACTAAAATAATTAAAAGGTATGTAAATATATCTGGTCTTATAATATGTTGCATGATGTAGCAAAAACAATATTTGTATTATTATTAATATACTGTCCAAACATCAGAACATAGTATTATCATATTTATAGATGTAGTAATTGAGCATTTATTTATATGACTTATCAGATTAGTTGACCTATTTAGTATGAGACTCTGTTGCTTTTAGATAAGTACATGTATGCTATACATATGTGGGGAAAGCAAGAGGAAAACAAGACTACTTAAATGCGCCATATCTCTAAAATTGATGTCCTAGACCGTCAAATAAGGACAGATTACGCTAAATAAATGTTTAAATCTTTTGTGTAACAACCCTTGTTCATTTACGTGACAAGTGGATAGATGAGTCAAAGTTATATTTCCTAGTACAGTGTATCATACTGAGATGAGAGCATTACATAAAATGTACTCTTTTCTTAAAACACATAACGTTAGATAAATTCAAGAAAGGGTCACAGCAATCAATAAACTACCTCAGTTTAGTTATGGAATAAAGTAGCTTATCGTAGGACAGATGGGTTAGAATGTAGATAAGCCAAAGAAATGGTCTTCATCCAAGAGTATCACTATACTAAAAGGCCTACAATATGATGAGCGTATCATATGAACCTTTAACAAACATTCCAAAACTACACTCAGATTAGGCAGAGTAAAGGTGTGTTATTTCCAAAGAGTTTGTGTCAATCATACCGCATTGTCATTCCATACCATAATCAGCTCAACTTCAAAGGACACCGTTTTCAAAACAACCACTACCCTTAGTGTATTCAATACTAATGTGAATCATACCGCTCCTGTGGCCTAAGTGGTTAGAGCGTCCGCATCGGATGAGGGAGGTTGAGGCTTTATTCCAGCTTATCCTATTCCTAATCAGAAGAGCTCTCTATTAAGACTATGAAGTTATCATAATTACTATGCTTCCATTGATTTTTTTTCCGATCCGATTTAAGATATGCCAATTTGTAAAACAATTTCGAGGCAGCGCTAAATTTTTTTTTGACATTATCAGGAGCTTATTAGACAGCTCAGGTGGCCTAAGTATGTAGAGCATCCGTCTAGGATGCGGGAGGTCGCAGGTTCGAACCCCGGCCGAATCATACCAAATACTTATAAAAATGGTACTAACAGCTGCCTCGCTAGACGCTCAGCATTAAGAAGTTAGTGTTAGGACTGGTCGACCTGGTGTCAGGATAATATGACTGGGTGGGACATGATGCCTCATGTCTGTGGCACGATGCTTCAGTGCTAGACATCACTATAAACTGCCTCATTTCAGACATCGTAGCGATATGTCTGCATTTGATAAATCTACTTTACAAATCTAAATCACACACACACACACACACACACAAACACACACACACGCACACACACACACACACACACACTGATGTTAATCTGCAACCCTGGAAGTTTAACATAAATATATTGGCCAAACTCTGTTGTCTATGTGGATATCATTGGTGAGACAATCATACATTTATAATAGAAGTCTCACGTTCATTTTCTTAGATAGCACAAGTCAAACATTTACAAAGATCAGCGTGAGAAAAACAGACTGAAAAAGAGACAAACGACAATGACACATAATCGACAAAGAATATTGAACTTTAAATACAACGTTTATCATTTAACTTAATTTGTTCTTATAACTATAACTACTAATCTAGTATTTTTCTAACACCTTCCTTATGGCAAATAAGAGTTATTCTGCTAAAAGAAAAGTTCTTGATTAGAAATGTTGACTTTAATAGTTATTATAAATATTTTGAAACAGGATAAGCTGAATTCAGTTATTATATAATAATCTGAAATATTTTCTTTCTTTCTTTTCATATTTCTGGATGGTTCCATGCACACAGTGTCAAACGATAATCGCGAAATGGGATTCGGCGTATTTCTAAAATAAACATTAAAGAAAAACAATGAAGCACAAAGCTGTTTTTCCAGATGTTCAAATTAATGATGTTCATTCAAGTTGTTTGTTATGAATTAAAGGTTTGAAAGTGTCAAGAAATTAAATTATTTTTATAATTAAAATGAGAGATATCTACCTTGTACGTTTATTTTAGGACTTATTTCTATTAATGATGGTATAACTATTGCAAATTTAGCTTTCACGGCACATCGGCAGAGCATGTCAACTTAGAAATTGGGCAACAAGACACGGTACAAATCCTTAAATAATAACAAAAAACATTCGTTTAAAGCCATTAGACAGATTGAAAAATATATAACATGTAATTTATCCATGGTATCATGTCGCAAATTACAAAAATATACAAGACATTACAATGCTGTCAAATATATCGGCAGTGCGTATTGGATTATGCTGTCCGATCAAAAATCATGTGACATACACTATTTGTTGGAGTAATTATTTGCGTTCATTTCATGTAGGCAGTTTGAAAATTTAGTAAACATTAAAATACTTTGTTGTTATTTAAAAGATCGTTTACCTGGGAATTTATGATTTCTTTATCACGATAGAGAAGGGACTAAACTTTCAATACGACTAACATACACAAATGCGCTCATACTTAATCTGTCATACAAAAGACAATTTTATATGCATCAATGTGTATGTGTGAATTACTTGATGTTGTGTGAAATTAATCTGGAACAAACATTGTAGAGTTGGCTTGTTAATATCTTGATACGTTTTCTAATAAGTTTGAATCGTGATTTATTCGCTATTTTAGTGGTAGAAAAATATAGGAATTGTATATATATA
>JAECUM010095932.1:0-55678 GCA_016617855.1 Megalonaias nervosa | reverse complement strand
ATATATATATATATAATTGCTTATAATTTCATGGTATGGTGACTCTCATGATAAACTGGGGAATTGAAGGAGGGGGGCTGGTAATTACATTTTATTGAAAAGTTGTCATCAGACTCTGCAACAGTTGGAAGAAGTATGGATTGTTTTATCATCAAGCATTGACATATCATGAAATAAATATGGCATTTCGTGGGGTTGATGCCAGAGCCACTTATCTGGAGGTCATATAAAATCAAGATGGCTCCATTATAGTATTTATCTGATGACAAGCCAAGATTAATAATAGATTCCCAATCTCTCCTTTAAAAAAAGGCAACCTGGGACATATTTACTGAGAATATTGTTGCTGATAACAATTCCACCCCAACCATTTCACAGACTTATTCAGCTGACTGCCTTGACCACCCCAACCTATTCAGAGAGTTTTTCAGATGGATGTCTAATATTATCGTGGAATAAATACAGCACGCTGGTATTCAAGTTGCATTTCTGTCCTATGTTATTTGAAGAGCTAAGTAAATACAGTGCAACTTCCTTCAGCTAGTCTCTGTGGAAACCTGTAACTTCTAAAACAGCAGTAGTGAAGGGGGGGGGGCACTTTAGCATCAATTTTAATCCCAGTCAAAAAGGTCGTGGGCAACTTTGGCGTCAAGGGGAATTTAACATGGGGAATATTGGGACTATATAGCGTGAACAAAATAGTGGGACCGTATAGCGTCAAAAAATATTGGGGCTGTATAGGGACATGGAAATCCCAGTCAAAAAGGTCATGTGGTTGTCTAGGGCAACATGGGCAAAACCCTTGGGGCTGTCTAGGCACAATGGGAATTGAACATAGGTTGGATTTGTATAGGGAGAATAGGAATAGAACAGGTGGGGTGATGTCATGGTACTGGACATTGGCAACAATGTCCGCCAGGCTTTATATAAAGTGATATGTCTCGCTCCGCCAGGCGTTCTATAAAGTGATACGTCCCGCTCCGCCAAGCATTCTATCCAGTTATATGTCCCACCCCGCCAAGAGTTATAGCTTTTATATGTAGTATAGTGGGTCTGTTTAGTGGCAAGGGAAATGGATCTTGTGGAGTGACGTCACGGTACTGGACATGGGCAACAGTGTTGCAAGGGGCTGACCTCAGTCGGACCAAACAGCAAATAGTGAGAGCGGGGGGAAAAGCTATAACGTTATGTTGCTTCTCGCCAAGCGGGTAGGTTCAGCTAGTCCAGCGGTGAAAGTATACGAATAATAACGCTTGTCGTGGCGGGACATGCACCTGGATACAATGTTTGGCGGGGCGGGAACAATCTTCCGCGCGGGAATGACCAACAAACACAAACATCGCCTGGTTGGGAGGGACATATCACTGGATAGACATAAATAAGCAAATACACAAACAAATAAGTGAAGGAAAACATCCCTTACAATAACTTGACATATTATCTTCTATCAACACAAAAGGGAAGAAAACAACCCATTACATACTATCCACACCAATATCTACTATCAACACAGAAGGGAAGAAAATAACCCATTATATACTATCCACCTAGTGTAGGGACTAGACTTTTTTGTTAAGATATAAAACAAATGTACGCGATCGCATACAAACACAAATATTGAAATACACAAACATACATACGCTAACACATGCAAACACAAGCACACACGCGCACGTACGAGCAAGCATACAAACAAAATACACAAACACACAAACAAACAAACGTACGCGAATGCAAAAAACACAAGTACACACAACTTTTTGTTAAAGGATAAGCATTCTGTTAAGGAAAAAACAAACAGATAAACGCATACAAACGTACGCGCGCACACATACACACACAAGCGAAGGCGTGCATACAAAAACACATACACACATTTTGTTAAGGATAAGCATTTTGTAAAGGAAAAAACTAACACACAAACACATTCAAACGTACTCGCGCACACATAGACACACACAAACGAACGCGTGCATACAAAAACACATACACACACTGTTTTGTTAAGTGAAAATCTTTTTGTTAAGGAAGAAAGCAACACACAAACTTATACAAACGTACGCGCGGACACACAAACGAACGCGTGCATACAAAAACAGATACATACACACATATATACAAACGAATGCGTGCATACATAAACACATACATACAGACACGCGTTTTTGTAAAGGGATAAGCTTTCTATTAAGGGAAGAAAACACATACACACATACAAACGTACACGAATGCACACAAACACATACAAACGCACAGAAGCACATACAGACACACACACATATAAGCACTTTTTTGTTAAGGGACAAGTTTTTTGCTAAAGGAAGAAAACAAGCACACATACACACACATTCAAACGTACGCGAACGCACACAAACATATACAAACACACACACATACAAACACTTTTTTGTGAAGGGATGTTTTTTGCTAAGGGAAGAAAACAAACATATTGAGCAGGGACAAGGTCTTTTTGTTAAGTAAAAACACAAACGCACAAACACAAACAAATGTACGCGCGCACACATACACACACACAAACGAGCGCGTGCATACAAAAACACATACATACACACAAATCTTTTGTTAAAGGGAAAAACGAGCACACACATACAAACAGTTTTTTGTTAAGGGATATGTGTTTTGCTAAAGGAAGAAAACAAACATATTGAGCAGGGAGAAGGTTTTTTATTGTTCTGAAAGAAACAAACACACAAACACATACAAACGTGCACGAGCACACACACACACACACACACACACACACACACACACACACACACACACACACACAAACGATCCCGTGCATACAAAAACACAGACATGCACACACAAGCACAACTTTTTTGTTAAAGGATAAGCTTTCTGTTAAGGAAAAAACAAACACACACATGCAAATCTACGCGCGCACACAAACAAAATACACACAAACACACACATACAAACGTACGCGAATGCACACAAACATACAAACACACACACACACAGACACACATACAAACTTTTTGTTAAGGGAGAACTTTCTTTTGCTAAGGGAAGAAAACAAACACATACATTCATATAAACGTAAGCGAACGCACACAAACACAAACACACAAACATACACTTTTTTGTTAAGGGATAAGTTGTTTTGCTAAGGGAAAAAAACACATACACACAAATACACACACACACTAACGAACGTACTGGTACGCATACAAACACAAATATACACACAAACAAACGTACAAGCACGCATGCAAACAGACAAATATACACACCAACAAACGTATGAACACACATACAGACACATAAATACAAACACCAACAAACGAACGAGCTCGCACACACACACACACACACACACACACACACACACACACACCAACAAAGGTATACGCACGCATTAAAACACACAAATGCACACTCACACACAATAATATATTTTGATTGACTCTCAAGTATCGCACCAGTCAAGTGGTGAACTTTGGGGTATTGAAAGAAGCATTGCAGTCTGGAGAGGATCAAGACTTTAAAGTGACGCCCTAACAACCTCACAAGATTGTACGTTAAGCCACACACCAAATCGTCAGTCGACTCTTGGAAAAGTCTATCAAACTGTGTACAAGAAGCACCAAACGAGAAAGATGAATACTTTTAAACAGACAACACCATACAAGATCGGTGATTCTCAAGTGGAGTGCTACGCTGTGCCTTGCGATATCAGGGATGCCGTACTCTGTGACTTCAGCGATTCAGCACCAGATCATGGGAACTTTGCTATGAATATTTCAGCAGGGCATCGTGGGAACTTTGCTATGACTACTACTGCCATACCTACCATGGAAAGTGATGCTGTGCGTGTCAAACCTGACGGATGCGAGAGCGATGCCACTCGTTATAGTTCACCTTATCACTTTACAATTTACTGGCTTTCATTGTCTATGTCATCCTCAACATGAAACCATGCGTCTACGACCCTACGGATGTCATCCAAAACTGAGCAAACCCCGGCGGATTAAACCTGTGAAAGTTGAATATTCATTCCCTGTGCATTTGCTTGAATACTGCAACTTTGAAAGTCGATTCCAAACCTTCCAAGGAAAATGGCTTAAATATCTGAGAGGACCTAACCCCGAAGAATTAGCCTGAGCCGGATTTATCTACTTGGGCGAAGGGGATACAGTCAAGTGCTTCAGTTGCCGTGTGTTACTTCACCAGTGGGAACAGAAAGATTCCGCTTACCTGGAACATGCTCGATGGTCTCCGCACTGTCACTACCTACTTTTCGTGGGACCCCAGCAATCTCTGGATGCATATTTTACAAGAGAACATTAGTGGTTTGACTGTGGAGTTGAGAGAACGCATTTACCAAGAGTTGATAAAAAAACAAGTCCAACGCGAAGAACAACTGCTTCCGTTACGTCACCAATGTTTGAACCACTGGTACCTACATGCAATAAGAGGATTGATTCATGTGAAAGTGTTCCAGTGGTCAGACATTGTTCAACAGGACGAGGACCAGTAGACTTTGTTTGCTACTCATCCTACTTCTTACAGGCTAGCCATACTACACCGAATTCCAGAGGAAGACTTAGAGGATTACTGAAACCTTTTATACGGACAAATCGTGTTTCAAGAGGAAACGTCTGTGCGTCGTGTGGTGTGTGAACTAGTAACTAAACTATTTGGATACGTCGACGGAGTACGATCAGTTCTGTGAAAAAGGTACATTTATTACTTCCGATAAAAAGAGGTATAAAAATTGGCTACCATGCCACGACCTTTATCAGTTGTGATACAACAAATACCTTGGAAGGAAATCAATGACACTCTTCAGACTGTGGAGCTATGTCCATTGAATTAGGGTCGACGTATGGTGTGTGTCTTAGTGACTTGCTTTCTGGGATTTCGTTTACCAGCCGATTCCGTGCGGGCTCGTTACAATCTGTACTGTGAGGTACCACCAACAACATCATAGTTTTCCTTTAAATGAGCACGAAAAAGTCGTTCTCTTAAAAGCGTTGCGTTTTCATCTGCAAACCTTTTGACCTCTGTTTGAAGAAAAGTTTCTTTGTGAAATTTTAATCACTACGGATGCTTACGAAGATGTGTGTATAGTTTCTGACTTAACAGTCTCACTGGAAGATGTACGTGACTGGAAAAGATTGAGTTTCATGGCTTGGACAAAAGAAGTGGCTTACATTGCCCAAGATTTGTGTTATGCATTCAAAGGAAAAGTGAACTTAAAGTGTCCAGTGAAGAAGTAACTGTTTAAACCTGTGTTAACCGCAGTGTCGGAAAAAGAACCCGACATCGAGGTAAACCACTCCATTCAGGACAGGACCGTCATTGACATGAACATTCCCGAAAGACCATTCCGGGTGGACCCTGTGTGACTGTGCCAAGTATTGAGACTCAAAGCATATTACAAACACCAAAAATGGTGCACAGTGACTTGTTTCTATTCCACTTTGATCGTTTTGATCGTTTTCATGTGTATTTTATTGATGTACTTAACCATTTGGCTTTTATGTATTGTTTTCTTTCGGGTTGCAGTTTAAAAATGTTTTTGAAATAAACGTGTGCTGAAGGAAGGTATACACACTCTTGTCTTGTCTGTCTTCGTTTCAAAAGTGACATTCCCTGCACCTCTGCTGTCTCTGCTCCCTCTTCCTCCACTTTCAAAGTCATCGACGAAAACTTAGATCATGCCAGTTGGGAGGCCTTGTATCTTCGCCATCCCTTTAGCATGCTAATTGCTGGACCAAATTTGTCAAACGTTTGATCGAACATAAACATCATTTGATCAATCTTCAATAGTGTGGTGTTACAAAGAGTGGCAATCGGCATACAGTCTCCTGCGAGAAAGTCTAGCCTATTCAATCGTCTTTGTGGAAGGCATTCCTGGCGAAGACGACGGTATCGTGTCTGACTCCAGTCAAATACATAAGGTCATCTTCGACGACATGTTAGGAGAAGACGAAGAAGAAATTAACCTATGGTCTATGCGCAAAGGGCATCATCGTAATGCCAGTGTCATTTACATCACCCACAATTTGTTTCAAAAAAGTAAAGCCCATCGCACCATCAGTCTCCATGCTCATTACGTGGCATTGTTTAAATGCCCAAGAGATAAATCGCAAGTGCAAGTGTTAGTCAAAGAATTCGGAACGCCTTGGCTGACTCATGCGTACGACGATGCCGCTCAAACAGCTCACGCCTTTTTACTCGTGAAGGATTTGACTATTTGCGATTTCATCCCATTTGTTTTACCGCTAGTGACAAGACGGAGGGATGTAGTGTACACGTACCAGTCGACTTAGAAACAACAAAAGATCTATAAAAGCCTCGGTCACATTTAGTCGTTTGTTTCACACATCGTCTACATGACGTCCCTTCAGTCTCATCTGCCTGTCAAATTGATTCATGCCTTGTACGGCATTAGTAGTGACAAAATCCACAAATACGTGCTCGTGTCTTAGAAGCCAGTCTCAGAGAAGTCCTGCAATGGTTTACGGTGACAACACGTCAATTACTGCAAGGCATCAAACCAAACGTTATTTTGACAGAAACAAAATAGCCTTGACGCAGCTGGCAGATCCGCATACACTCAAACCAAAAAGTAAATCATTTTGAAACCTAGAAATAGCGGTTCTCTCGGAGGTGTCATCATTCGGTCCCTCTTAAAATGGGATCCCAATGCTCCCAAAGTCACCCCCAAGGAAAAAGCAACTCCCTGACCAAAGCGTACCCAGGAGAAAAAGAACATTAGTGTCAAGACCAGGTCACAGCCTAAGAAAAAGAAAAGTCTCTAGAAAAAGAAAAAGAAAAGCCCCAGGAAAGACCACAGAAAACAGCTTCTTTCCGCAAGAGAGGCACTTCGGCCAGGACGGAACCTTACATCCCCAAACAAAGGTCTGCAGCGTCTCCAATAGCCTCAGGTTCTTCCACATCTCAATTGCTGGCGATGCCAGCCAAACCCAATTTGAAACACGTTCTTTCTAATTTGATGAAACAATGGAAACCCGTATCTCCAGGAACTTTTCGTCCAGGGGTGACACACTCATCCTCTTTAGCCGCAGCAGCAGCTGCTCACAAAGTACCTGCCCCCAAAATGAAAGTCCAAGAGAGATCGGGCATGTTACAGAGTTTACTGGATTTATCCTACCAATAACTGTCCCGATTGAGTCCGTTGCGAACCTCTCCACGACACGTGATGCCTGTTATCAAGTTGATACGACGTAAAGACAAGCAGTGGCGACGCATTCTATTATTTAAAAATACCTGTGGTAAACGATGGGTATCAGTGTTTTTGTGCTCCTGAACACCAAAAGATGTCCCTTAAAAGAACTGCACACCACTACCGTCATCGTCGTTCTCCTATCTAATAAGGAAAATGAAAATGAAAAGGATAGTCTCGTTGTAGGACCCCGCATGCAAAAAACGCTTAGCCAAGCAATGACGTCTACCCGTGAAAAGACCCCATCATCCAAAGAAAAAGAGGAGCACCCAAAGGGGAGGATTTTTTGGATCTGGAATGGTAGAACATTTCTTCAAACAGTATGGTTTTCCAAAAATTATCCAAAACTACAGCCAAAACAAAATAAGATAAAAGGACGTGTGCCAATTCGTCGACATCAGTGTAGTTTTGTGTGGCCGAGGAACAAATATGTCAACCCCTAGAAGCAATCTCTCTTCTACCCCAAAAGAAAGAAAATGAAAGGACTGTTTCCTTGTTTAGCCAAACATTGGCACGTGTTGTCCCTCTTGTGCAAAGCCCTTCCACCCATAGAAAAACAAAGGATTGAAACCGTCTCCAAAGGCCTAAACGATACCGTGTACGAATGTTGTCTGAATGTCTTGAAAGGCACGATACCTTTTTCTCCACATCAGAAAGAATGCTTAGCCAAACATCGACACGTTCGTCACCAAATGGTCCGAAAGAAAATACCCATCCGTCAAAAGAAAAAGATGTTGGTACAACGCGGAGGACTTGTGCACCTGTTGTTGTCTCCCATACTCAAAGCCACATTGACATCCCTGATTGCAGGACTCGTGGGAGCTACTGCTTCACAAATGGCTCAGAGATAAAAACGGATCAAGCAGATGAAAGAGGTCTCTGGGGTGAAAGGATCTCAGACGTGACCTTTGGAATCTGATGGAAGGTCGAAAACTGAATTTCGTGCTTTACAAACGATTAATGGAATTTCATCGTTGGCAAGAACAACGGACCCTACATTTACCTCCCAATTCTCATTTGACCAAGATGTCCCAGTTACAACACGAATTGCAATCGCTGATCAAGCTACTGCTTCACAAATGGCTCAGAGATAAAAAAGGATCAAGCAGATAAAAGGGGTCTCCGTGGTGAAAGGATCTCAGACGTGACCATTTGGAATCTGATGGAAGGACGAAAACATACTGTAGTGCCTTACAAACGATTAATGGAATTCCATCGTTGGCAAGAACAACGGACCCTACATTTACCTCCCAATCCTCATTTGACCGAGATGTCCCAGTTACAACACGAATTGCAATCGTTGATTGATCGTAGCGATTTGTCAGAAACGGAAAATCGCAATGGTATAGTCAAGAGTTGCAACGACTTCAACTATTTCACCAGAAAGTTTCAGACGAAACACCTCCACTGACTCTGAAAGATTTTAAAATCCTGATGAAAAGTCTATCACCACCACTACCATCAGCACCACCCCCAGCGACCAAGACAGAGGCAGCTCCACGGAAGACTGAGGAAGAAAAGGCACACAATGTCTTTCAAACACCTTCAGCAGCTCCCATCCCTAGTATATTGCAGCGTCCTTTATGACCCCTTTCTCCAACACCCTAACGAGAAGAACTTAAAGCTTGGGTTAAAACGATGATGTCCACTCCTCCATCGACAGAAGGCAAAATGAAGAAAGGGAGCCAGAAGTGGAAAAAGAAAGGAAGACATAGCCATCCCATTATCACCATCACCACCACCACTGCTCTCGACTTCTAGTCCCGTGGCACATCGGACACGTAAAGCTGTTTCTAAACCACCACGTCACTCCATCCAGAGTAACATCAGTGAGGAGGGGGTGACTTCTTTCAAAATGTCCTGATGGAGAATGTTTTAGCCAGCATTTACTACGATCCATCCCATCGTGCAGGTTACAGAGGAGTTCAGAAATCGTATCGTGCTGCAAAAACTCGCCTCAAAGGTGTCCGTTTACAAAGATGGATACAAGGACAAGCCACGTACACTTTACACAAACCCATTCGACGAAACTATTCCAGAAGTAACACCCGAGTGGAGGGCATCTATCATCAATGGCAAGCCGATTTAGCCTACAAAAACGTCATCTCGTACCTAAAGGGGATCCAAAAGCATAGTCACATATAAACAAAAAGGAAAATACCAGCAACGCAATAAACCAGGACTATGACAATGAACCTAAACCCACGGCTCAGAGACAAGCACTACCAGCCGCTCAACACGCCAGCACCCACTTATCCTACTCACCTATTAACCAGACTATGGCAAAACGCCAGGTAAAAAACAAGTCCTCAAACCAACCTAAAAGGCATAAGGAATCGAAATCGAATGGTAACGACGAGAGAAACAGGACTACTAGACATCATAACAATGACAACAACATGATTAAGCTGGACACTGGGTAAGTAAAACAGCATGCAAACACAAAAGAACTATGGCAAAACGCCAGCTAAAAAGCAAGTCCTGAAATCAGCCTTAAAAGGCACAAGGAATTGAAAGCCAAACGCAACAACGAGGGAGCCAGAAATACCATTGAACATCAGATTCAACTAGGGAAATAAGACTATGGCACAAGGACCGACTAACTAAGGATTAACTTTAATCAAACATAGAATTTGTTATTTTTGTTGATTATATATTTTGTTATTCTATTTCATTCTAATATAGAATTTTTAATTTTAGTCTAATGCAGAGTGTTTAATTTTAGTCAGTTATAGGATTTTTAATTTTCTTCTTATATACAATTTTTACTTTTAGTCTAATATAGCATTTTTAATTTCAGTTGAATAATTTTTTTATATCATAGTAAGATATATGTCTTTAAATTTTAGTCTACTATATGATCTTTAATTTAAGTTTAATATAGATGTTTCAATTTTAGTGGAGTGTACACTTTTTACATTTAAGTCCAATCAAGAACATTTAATTTTACTCTAATATATAAGTTTTAATTTTATTCAAATATAGAATATTTTAATTTAGTCTAATATATAATTGTTAATTTTAGTTTAATATAGATTGTTTAACTTTAGTCTAATCCATACATTTTAATTTTAATCTAATATAGAATTTTTAAATTTAGTCTAATATATATAATCACAACAGTAATGGTATTTTGAGCATCATGTTTATTCAACGTCCAAGTTTGAAAGGTGGGCGTGCATACATAGGTCATCTTTTGTAGACAAAGTCAATTTGGCCTTTTCCCATGTATGGTCACTATTGATGTGTCTGATTGTAATTGGCAATTCCCCTACCAGATGGTATCCAATTATGTGTTAGGGTTGTAACTATTGACATCCTTTTATGTGTAAGGGTTGTCACTATTGACATCCATTTATGTGTAAGGGTTGTCACTATTGATGTGTCTGATTGTAATTGGCAATTCCCTTACCACATGAAAATATTATGGATAACATAACTGCTGTGCATCCATATTTGCTTAAAATGTTATCAATACAATGGCTGGCCTGCATTCATATCTAGTAAAATAAGTGACAACACAAAGATTGGTCTGTGTACATATCTAATGAAAATAGGGTCAGTCACAATGACTTGTCTATCTAATGAAAATAGTGTCAGTCACAATGACTTGTCTATCTAATGAAAATAGTGTCAGTCACAATGACTTGTCTATCTAATGAAAATAGTTTCAGTCACAATGACTTGTCTATCTAATGAAAATAGTGTCAGTCACAATGTCTGGTCTGTCTAATGAAAATAGGGTCAGTCACAATGACTTGTCTATCTAATGAAAATAGTGTCAGTCACAATGTCTGGTCTATCTAATGAAAATAGTGTCAGTCACAATGACTGGTCTGTCTAATGAAAATAGTGTCAGTCTATCTAATGAAAATAGTGTCAGTCTATCTAATGAAAATAGTGTCAGTCACAATGACTGGTCTATTTAATGAAAATAGTGTCAGTCACAATGACTGGTCTATCTAATGAAAATAGTGTCAGTCTATCTAATGAAAATAGTGTCAGTCTATCTAATGAAAATAGTGTCAGTCACAATGACTGGTCTATCTAATGAAAATAGTGTCAGTCACAATGACTGGTCTATCTAATGAAAATAGTGTCAGTCACAATGACTAGTCTCTATACATAACATGTGATGATTACCATAATATGACTGTCTTACATACAAAATTTCATTGCAATCTATTGATATATCACTGTCTTATGTACAAAAGTTCATTGCAATCTATTGAATTTGGAAGATAATTTGTTTTCATATTATGCTACAGCCAGCATAAAGATAAAACAAAAACAAACAAATCTGACAAAAATCACAGAAGCAATTTGATTTGCTGATACGTGTATATGCATCTTAAAATGACCATAATAGCAATTTGTCAAAACCTCTGACACTACTTATAATCAAACCATTCAGGTATAATGGTACCAATTGTACAACCCCAGGTGGGCGGAGCTTAATATGTAGGGAACATTGTATTCAGAAATAAACAACAAAACTGGCTGTGATTGGTGCATTATGTAAGAGTTGTACTTTCTGTTAGGCTTAAAAAAGTTGAGCCTCTTGGCAACATGTGAGATTATGTCAATTCATATCTAGATCATATTTTGTATTTTTTAAGATTTTCTTTAAATGTGGTACACATGACTGCAAATGTGTCTGGTGTGACTAGATAACTCTTACCCCTGTCTAGTTCCAGTAGAGTTATCTCTCTTAAATGCAATGGAGTACCTGGTTCTGTCCTTGTCATATTGACAATTTAACATTGTTCTCTATGACAGTGTGTGACATGCATGCTGAGGTAGGATAGAACGTATATTTATTTAAAAAAAAATAGCATTGAGGTCTATGGAAAACAAGTGGTACCATGATACCTATAGGGAAGAACAGCTTCACTGTGTATCCATAGAAACGTATACATGTGGGTGGCATTTATGATCTGTACTAGTTTGATGTAGAAAAACAAATGGATGCTGAACATTTTTTGGTCAAATATTGACAGTCATTTAAGAATAAAATGTATGAAATCTTCAGAAAATAGCACAAGCTGACTTTGGATGGGGGCTTTTGATAAATGTAGCTATGACAGACATAGACTTGTATTGCCTGATGGCTTTATATCTGTGTAGTCAGCTCCAAGATTGGCATACATGCAACAAAATAAGTTATGTAAACATAATATAGTTGATTTTGGCCAAATATTGACTAATTTACCTGCAAAACATGATAAATCATGTACAAAAGAACCCCAACTATCTTGCTTTTGTAAGGCATGCCATAAACCAGGATAGAGAACACTCTAGGTTCACTTGTAGATAGATCACTTGTATCATATAGGATATTCTGGTATGAGTGATTTTAGATAATTTATTAAAGATATTGTATTCCTTCCCATTTTGATTTTAATTGTCCTGCTCTAATTGTCCATTTTTGTACACTTTCCTGCCTTGAAATTGTTCATGCAGTTTGCTTAGATGAGTTCTCTTGCATTCCCTTTTGTTGAAATAGCAGGGAATACCAACAGACAAGGGCAGTTTCTTTAAGTCAGCATTTCCTATTGACACTTGTATAAGCCCAATCATAACCTACTATTGACTTTCAATTAATTCTATTTATTTCTGTCCAGTTGTTCTTGTGGAATTTCCATATTAGGTCAAACATTATTGAGTGATAACCATATTAGTCACATATTGCCCATTCCTTCCATTCAAGTCCACACTGTTCTTCAAACTTTGCATCACATCGCAAGAATCCAAACTGACATGGGATCATATCGGCATGTTTATGGAAGGCTGCACTCCACATGCCGGCATTGTAGAGAACATGAACTATGTGCAATAAAACAGCCACCTTATCTCATTAAACAAAATTGCATTGCTCTTGAGGTCTCCACTACATACAGAAGCCTGAATTTTAGGTTCTCACTTATCAATAATGTATTTGTTGGATATTTTAATTGCATTGAAGTTAATACATGTGTTCATGAACTCATTTATATCACATGGATAATATATTGGGGGAAATAAAAATACCACACCTTATGTATATAATTCAGTTATCTCCCTTACACCAGACATAACATTTCAAGAAATAAAAACTCACATTTTCAGTGATTGATTATGAAAATAAAGAGAAGATTTGTGAAGTGTTATATTAGCCCTCAATCTTGATGCAAATATAAGTAGAAGAAAATTTAATAATTTCTCACAGTAAAGTTTACAAGTTTAAGACCTGATAAAGTATGTTTTGTTTGGTTTAGGTATTTTTCTGCCTAATTGAAGCTCATTTTTGTTAATTTCTTTTGTAGAAGAAATATAAATTATATGCATCTATATTATCTAAATTATTCACCCTTTTATATTAGATGAGAGTGAACACCACTTCACCTGAAATTTTGGTGCCTGTAAGGGATGTTATAGCACAGGTGCATTTGGACTGTCCTTGGACATATGGAGCACTGCCTCCATATATTTGTCCAAGGTAAGGTCATCAAACTTTCACTTCTCATTTTTCTCATTGCAGCTTTTGTCTCCTTTAATTCCTTTATCATAAGCTATATCTCCCTTTTAGATACACACCTTCCTCCTGTTTTTAGCTCCATTTGACTCACTATACTTATTGTTTATCTTTGGCATTTTTCTCTATTTTATTCCCTAAATTTCACCCCAAATCCAACATAACCACTTAGAAGCTGTGATCTACTATATTTGCTGACAGATTGGCTTATTGAATCAATTTTATTCACTACACAAAGGAGGGAAGCTTTCTATTTGTATTACAAAGAGGATGGGCAGGTTGACTTTTGTGTTAGGACTGGGAGTTAGTGACCTCATGTATCTGCAGACAGTGTAAAGCATTGAAAGCTTAAACTTTATAATAAGACTGGGCCATGTCCGCCTGTCTCTGATGTTAAGTTCTGCATCTCCCAAACAAATATAAAGTCCATTATTTTAGGTGAATTGTGCTTTTTGAAGTAGAAGAGGTACATACTATTTGGTACATTGACCTTTGACCTAGTTATTACATAATATGATATAATGTGATTTATCCGTATCACCCATGTGAAGTTCAGTGAGTGCTGAGATGGATAAAACACAACTCATAGTTAAAACAAGTCATTTTATTCCCCAAATGTAGTTTGGTAGTAAAGCACAAATATGAAAACAGCAGCTGAAATAGTTCAAAGACAATTACATACACATTAATATGAGACACAGCTTGGTACCTCCTAAAACTGTTTTTGACAAGCGAGACTAAGTACACTTGTTACTTGTAGAGTCCCAAGCTATATCACAGATTATTGAAAAAAATAAGGTTGGCTATAGCTATAACGGTACCAATTGTACAACCCCAGGTGGGCGGAGCTTAATGTGTAGGGAACATTGTATTCAGAAATAAACAACAAAACTGGCTGTGATTAGTGCATTATGTAAGAGTTGTACTTTCTGTAAGGCTTAAAAAAGTTGAGCCTCTTGGCAACATGTGAGATTATGTCAATTCATATCTAGACCCTATTTTGTATATTTTATGATTTTTTTTTAAATGTGGTACACATGACTGCAAATGTGTCTGGTGTGACTAGATAACTCTTACCCCTGTCTAGTTCCAGTAGAGTTATCTCTCTTAAATGCAATGGAGTACCTGGTTCTGTCCTTGTCAAATTGACAATCTAACATTGTTCTCTATGACAGTGTGCGACATGCATGCTGAGGTAGGATAGAAAGTATATTTATTTCACAAAACATTAGCATTTAGGTCTATGGAAAAACAATTGGTACCATGATACCTTCAGTGTCAAGACAAAAATGGCAATAACTCTGAAAACAATTATAATTTGTCTATATGTCCATTTCAGAAGTAAGACTAGCTGTATTCTAAAGATTCTGCCATTCAGCTCTAAGTCAAAAAGCATTGCCATTGATCTGCTGATACAGTGTGTTATGGCAAATCTGGGTCTGTGATATTCATTGAAATCATGATAACAAGCACTATACACAGTAATCCATGTGTGCATCAAGCCATGGCAGGAAAGGGTTTATGATGTTAACTTGAAACCATAATAGGAAACACAAAATCTATATACACTAATCTACTGGGGTCTATGATGATCATTTGAAATCATAATAACACTATATAAATGTACACGGATCTATTGGTGCATCCAGTGATTCCCGGTAAGGGTCTATGATAATCATTTGAAATCAAAATAACACTATATAAATGAACACAGATCTACTGGTGCATCCGGTGATGTCAGGCAAGGGTCTATGATGATCATTTGAAATCATAATAACACTATATAAATGTACACAGATCTACTGGTGCATCCAGTGATGCCAGGTAAGGGTCTATGATGATCATTTGAAATCATAATAACACTATATAAATGTACACAGATCTACTGGTGCATCCAGTGATGCCAGGTAAGGGTCTATGATGATCATTTGAAATCATAATAACACTATATAAATGTACACACATCTACTGGTGCATCCAGTGATGCCAGGTAAGGGTCTGTGATGATCATTTGAAGTCATAATAACACTATATAAATCTACACACATCTACTGGTGCATCCAGTGATGCCAGGTAAGGGTCTGTGATGATCATTTGAAGTCATAACAACCCTATATAAATGTACACAGATCTATTGGTGCATTATGTAATGGCATGCAAGATCTAAAATGTTCATTTGAAAAGATAATAACAAAAGCTACAGACACCAATCTATTGATGCATAAAGTATGGCAGGTATATACTATATACACAGGTGTGTAATCTATATCCAGACAGGTATGGTACATGAGGACAGTAGTACCCTATATCCTATGGACAATGTATGCACCTGTACAGCAAATTTAGGTCACTCCAATATCTTTAACTGTCTAAAAACTGATACTTGATACAGTACTCCCTCATTAGAACACTGCTCATGGGTGTCAAAGACCACCTACTACATGTATGTGAGGTTACTCTCTCTCCCTCTCTCTCAATATATATATATATATATATATATATATATATATATATATATATATATATATATATATGTGTGTGTGTGTGTGTGTGTGTGTGTGTGTGTTAAACAAACTAGGTGAGTAACCAAACCCACCCTTTACAAAATGTGACCAACTTACAATGAGGCAAAATATACCAAAGGAACACTGTATAAGCTATGTTGTTCTATTGTGTGTGTGTGTGTGTGTGTGTGTGTGTGTGTGTAAGTATGTATGTATGTATGTGTGTGTGCAATATATCACAATACATGCATTTCCAAACTTGACATGAATAAATGGGCAAGAATCTGCATCCAAACATACACTGTCCTTCTGCTATAAATACACATTAGGACTGGTCCAAAATCATTCTAAGATTGTCAATTAAATTTTTTAATACATATGACATATTTAGTACTTCAAGTGGACCCCAAGTTTGATAAATCTCAAAATTATTTCAAAATTGTCAGCTTTTAGTTTTATCAGTACATACAACTATACAATATTTATAGTACTTCAAGGGGTCCCCAAGTGGGATAACCCCCCAAATCAATTTACATTCTCAAATATGTTTAATAGTACATATCATATGTCAGTATTTCTAGAGGACTCAATTGCAAAGAAAAGGCCAACAAATGGTCATCCCATGACATATTGTTACATCACATAAAAGTATACAGCCAAAATTGGGGAATTTTAACTCCAGTTAGGCAAGATACTCTTGCAGACTGATGAAATGTTTCACAACTTCCCCTGAAACATACAAGAAAACAAACAGAAAAAACCGCAGAAAAAACAAACAAGAGATTCAAGTGGGATTAAGATTGCTCACTTGACTGACATAAGCAAAATAACCAATGAAAGCAAATGACTAAGAAATGCCAGTTAATAGGATGTTTTTCTATTTAAAAAAATTCTAAATTTATTGACGTATAAAAATAGTTATTTCATGGCTTCTACATTAAAGTTAGAATTTCTCTAACAATAGAGTTATGCCTAGATTACTGAAAAGTGACAATGTAACTGAGACTATACATAATAAATCAAAGACTGGGTGTGAAACTAAATGTTTTGAATTTAGTATGCAAACCTTGTCTTATATTATCTATTATAGAAAGGTATCATGCATAAGAAACAGTTTAAATCTTGTCCTCTCTCCCAACAATATGTTCATGAGTCATGTTTGTATCAAATTTGTGTCAGGTATCTGTGTAAAGACAAACATCAGCCACTTCTGCAACATATCTTTGACTGACAGGTAGAGAAACTAGAACTATGCAAAAGTAAACAATAATTGACAATCCTGGATCTTAAGCAATGTTGAACTTTGGTAATTGTTAATGGAGAAAATACATACAGAATTATTATTAGGGTGTGAATCTTCATTTCCTGTACACTGGGACAATTAGTAATGGTGCATCAGGTATATTTTTGTATTGCCTCAGGTAGATTCAAGTAGTTTGGGGCAAACTTCAGGGAGTTTTTGAACAAATTCAAGGATTTTGCAAGAATAAAACAAACTTTCTTGAAATTAATGGAGTTTTCAAGGGAAAAGCTTAAATTCAAGGACATTCAAGGTAACACAAACCATGCATGTTGCACTGTCAAGATTGTAGCATGCACTGCATTAAGGTCTCACTGGATAGTTTCGTATTTTGACACCTCCCTAATTTTTAAGTTAAAGGCATTAACCTAATTATCATAAGCCTAGCATTTATAAATTCACACGGAAGCTAAATCTGTAATGTGGTTTAGATTTACTTTGAGTTAGGCTTGAAAATGGGTTGGCTTGTTTGGTGACTGCCTGTCACAGTTAGACTATCATTGGAGATCAAATGTGTAACTTGGGCTGCAAATGAATAGCTGACTTGGCTTACGTATTTATGTACGTCTGCTACAGAGGCAAATATCTAAAAATCCAGATGGTTGAGGGGTTATGAAAAGTATGCTAAATTGTTATAGTACTAGTGAATTTTATTCATGCATGAGGCACATACTGATTCTTTTAGCTGCCTTGTCACAGGAAAATATTCAAAATAGCTCTTTGCTGTCAAAAATGAATGTAAAAAAAGAGGGGTTGGTGGCAGTGTTGGTTCAGTATAAAAGCCACCAGTTGTATAAGGAATTAACCTGATTGCCGCAGTCAAAATCTCACATGCATGCTTTCTACAAAAATCATTAGTTTGATTTTGTTTGTATCTTCAGTGTAAAATTATTCTCATTTTTCTGCAATAGGTCATTGTCGGATGAAAATTCACCAGATAAGCTGTCCAGTGAGACCTAAGCTACAATATATAAAGGGCAATAACTCTAACAGAAAAAGCACAAGCAAATAGATTTGTCCATATGAATCACAGATGATGACCGTGACATTTTCCAAGCTTTTGACCATTATCCATTAAAATGTGTAAGATTAGCTACCTTCACAAGATTTTGTCATGCACTACATTTAACTGTAAGTCCAAATGCAACATCTGCAGGCTCAGACAGAGTTTTTGAAATGCACATCTTAAGAGAGTGACTATATATTTACCAAGTTGCATGGCAATCCATACAAAACTGTGACTAGATGAAATAACAAGATTGCATGCTGGATGGATGAATAGACATGAAGAATATATATATATATATATATATATATATATATATATATATATATATATATATACACACACAATTGCCTATAATTTCATGGTACGGTGTCTCTCATGATAAACTGGGGAATTGAAGGGGGGGGCTGGTAATTACATTTTATTGAAAAGTTGTCATCAGACAGGGCTTTATAATAATTAAAACTCTGCAACATTTTGAAGAAGCATGGATTGTTTTGCCATTAAGCATTGACATATCATGAAATAAATATGGTATTTCATGGGGTTGATGCCAGAGTCACTTATCTGGCAGTCATATAAAGTCAAGATGACTGCATTACAGTATTTATGTGATGACAAGCTAAGATTAATAATAGATTCCCAATCTCTCCTTTAAGAAAGGCAACCTGGTACATATTTACTGAGAATATTGTTCCTGATAACATTTCCACCCCAACCTTTTCACAGACTTATTCAGCTGGCTACCTTGACCACCCCAACCTATTCACAGAGTTTTTCAGATGGATGTCTAATATTATTGTGGAATAAATACAGCATGCTGGTATTCAAGTTACATTTATGTCCTATGTTATTTGAAGAACTAAGTAAATACAGCGCAACTTCCTTCAGCTAGTCCCTATGGAAACCTGTAACTTTTAATACAGCAGTAGTGAAGGGGGGCACTTTAGCATCTATAGAAATCCCAGTCAAAAAAGTCGTGGGCAACATTGGCGTCAAGGGGAATTTGACATGGGGAAGATTGGGATTGTATAGTGTCAAACAATATTGGAACCGTATAGCGTCAAACAATATTGGGGCTGTTTAGGGACAATGGAAATCCCAGTCATAAAGGTCGTGGGGCTTTCTAGGGCAATATGGGCAAAACGCCTGGGGCTGTCTAGAGACAATGGGAATTTAACATGGGCAAAAACCTTGGAGCTGTCTAGGGACAATGGGAATTTAACATAGGTTGGGTTTAGATAGGGACAATAAGAGTGTAACAGGTGGGGTTACGTTACGGTACTGGACATTGTCAACAATGTCCGCCAGGCGTTATATAATGTGATATGTCCCGCTCCGCCAGGCTTTCTTTAAAGTGATATGTCCCTCTCCGCCAAGCATTCTATCCAGTTATATGTCCCACCCCGCCAAGCGCTATGGCTTTTACATATAGTATAGTGGGTATGTTTAGTGACAAAGGAAATCGAACAGGTCAAGTGATGTCACGGTACTGGACATTGGCAACAATGTTGCATGGGGCTGACCTCAATCTGACCAAACAGCAAACAGTGACAGCGGGGGAAAAAAAGCTATAACGTTATGTCCCGCCCTGCCAAGTGGGTAAGTTCAGCTGGATCAGCGGTGAAACTATACGAATAACAACGCTTGGCGGGGCGGTACATATAACAGGATATAACGCTTGGCGGGGCGGGAAAGAACTTCCGCACTGGAATGACCAACAAACACAAACATCGCCTACTGGGGCAGGACATATCACTGGATAGACATAAACAAATAAATACGCAAACAAACAAGTGAAGGAAAACATCCCTTACAATAACTTGACATATTATCTACTATCAACACAGAGGGGAAGAAAATAACCCATTATCTACTATCATCACAGAAGGGAAAAAACAAACATACAAACACATACAAACGTAAGCGCGCACACATGCACACAAACAAACGAACGCGTGCATACAAACACACATATATACACATATACACACAAACGAACGCGTGCATACAAAAACACATACATACACACTTTTTTAAGGAATAAGCTTTTTGTTAAGGAAAAAACAAATACACAAACACATACAAACGTACGCACGCACACATACACACACACACACACACAAACAAACGCTTGAATACAAAAACACATACATACACATACACACAAACGAACGCGTGCATACAAAAACACATGCATACACACCTTTTTAAGGGATAAGCTTTTTGTTAAGGAAAAAAGAAACACACAAGCACATAAAAACGTACCCACACACACACACACACACACACACACACACACGAACGCTTGCATACAAAAACACATATATACACATATACACACACACGAACGCGTGCAAACAAAAACATATACATACACACTTTTTTGTTAAGGGATAAGCTTCTTGTTAAGGGAAGAAAACGAATACAAATACACACACACACAAAGGTACGCCAATGCACACAAACACATGTAAACGCACAGAAGCACACACACACACACACACACACACACACACACACACACACACACACACACACTTTTTCTTAAGGGAGAAGTTTTTTGCTAATGGAAGAAAACAAACACACACACACACACACACACACACACACACACACACACACACACACATGCAAACACTTTGTTGTTAAGGAATGTTTTTTTTGCCAACGGAAGAAAACAAACATATTGAGCAGGCACAAGGTTTTTTGTTAAGTAAAAACACAAACACACAAACACATACAAACGTACTCGCGCACACATACACACACAAACGAACGCGTGCATACAAAAAAGAAATACACACAAAACTTTTTTGTTAAAGGATAAGCTTTTTGTGAAGGAAAAAACAATTACACACACATACAAACACTTTTTTTAAGGGATATGTTTTTTGCTAGGAAGAAACAAACATATTGAGCAAGGACAAGGTTTTTTTGTTAAGAAAAAACAAACACACAAACAAATACAAACCTACGCGCGCACACATACACACACATACACACACAAACTAACGCGGGCATACAAAACCACATACATACACATACACGCACAACTTTTTTTAAAGGATAAGCTTTTTGTTAAGGAAAAACAAACACACACACACATACAAACGTACGCGCGCACATAAACAAAATACACACACACACATACAAACGTACGCGAATGCACACAAACATACAAAGACACACACACACACACAGACACACATGCAAACACTTTTTCGTTAAGGGAGAAGTTTTTTTGCTAAGGGAAGACAACAAACACATACACACATACAAACGTACGCAAACGCACACAAACACATACAAACACACACACACACACACACACACACACACACACACACAAACACTTTTTTGTTAGGGATAAGTTGCTTTGCTAAGGGAAGAAAACACATAAGCACAAATACACATACACCAACGAACGTACGCGTACGCATAAAAACACAAATATACACACCAACAAACGTACGAGCTCGCACACATACACACATATACACACACACCAACGATCGTACGCGTACGCATAGAAACACACAAATACACACTCACACACAATAATATATTTTGATTGACTCTCAATTATCGCACCAGTCAAATGGTGAACTTTGGTGTTTTGAAAGAAGCCGTGCAGTCTGGAGAGGATCGAGATTTTAAAGTGACCACCTACCAACCTCACAAGATTGTACGTTTAGCCACACACCAAAATCGTCAGTCGACCCTTAGAAAAAGTCTACCAAATTGTGTACCAGAAGTGAGTGCGGCTTCCCAACCACTTCACCTTACCGAACGGATATGTTGATATTGGGCAGCATATAAAAAAGGACAACGTCCATGATCGATAGTTCATTGTGTCTACAAGCACCAAGCGAGAAAGATGAATACATTTAAACAGACAACACCATACAAGATCGGTGATTCTCAAGTGGAGTGCGATGCTGTGCCTTGCGATGTCAGGGATGACTTACGCTGTGACTTCAGCGATTCAGTGCAGGATCATGGGAACTTTGCTATGACTACTTCAGCAGGGCATCATGGGAACTTTGCTATGACTACTTCTACCATACCTACCATGGAAAGTGATGTTGTGCGTGTCAAACCTGACGGATGCGAAAGCGATGCCACTCGTTATCGTCCAGCTTATCACTTTACACTTTACTGGTTTTCGTTGTCTATGTCATCCTCCACGTGAAACCATGCGTCTACCACCCTACGGATGTCATTCAAAACTGAGCAAACTCCTGCGGATTTCACTGCACCCTCATCGAACTGAACCTGTGAAAGAAGAATATTCGTTCCCTGTGCATTTGCCTGAATACTACAAATTTGAAAGTCGATTTCAAACCTTCCGAAGAAAGTGGCCTAAATATCTGGGAGGACCTACCCCCGAAGAATTAATCAGAGCCGGATTTATCTACTTGGGCGAAGGGGATAATGTCAAGTGCTTCAGTTGCGGTGTGTTGAACATGCTGGATGGTCTCCACACTGTCACTACCTACCTTTAGTGGGACGACCTCAGTAATCTCTGGATGGATACTTTACAATAGAACATAAGTGCTTTGCCTGTGAAGTTGAGAGAACGCATTTACCGAGAGTTGATCAAAATACAAGTGAAACGCAAGAAACAATTGCATCCTAACAATCATCAGAGTATTTACAGTCAACATGGATAATGAGAATGAAGAGGATAAAGATATCCAGAGAGTGAAGAATGTCCTGCAAGGTCTGTGTGATTTTACTAGAAAATTACAACACTGCTATATAGTTTATCATAAACTAGTTGAAAACCACAAATGCACTTTTACAACTGAAACATATTACCATATTGTATCAGAACTAAAAAGTCAAACAGGTCAAGTGAGAAGCAAAGATTACGGACTGTGGCATAACAAGTACTTTAGAGAGCTAAAGTAAATATGTGAAAATAATCTTTTCCTAGCCAAGAGTCAACCAGTAAAATAAATTGACAATATGACCAGCTATCTAAAAACAGAACCAAGAAAGATTGTTGGATTCAATAGTAAAGCAATGGAAACGTTTTGGCACGCAAGAGATCCAAGA
Source organism: Megalonaias nervosa (assembly GCA_016617855.1). Lineage (NCBI taxonomy): Eukaryota > Metazoa > Mollusca > Bivalvia > Unionida > Unionidae > Megalonaias > Megalonaias nervosa. The sequence goes on along the minus strand of JAECUM010095932.1, from coordinate 32,071 downwards.
GAGTGCAAAGACAACGCAGATTATCAAGAACCAAGTACTTCCAAGAAAAGACCTAGAGAGGAAGAAATACTTGAAACTACAAAGAAACCCAAACAAGAGACAGGAAAGATACGTCCAGGGGACCACATCAGATTCCTACAGTACATGATGAAGAAGTACAACATACATTTTTTAAACTGATAAGAGGAGCCTGTCTAGCAGACGACAATGAAAATGCAGATATTTTACTAAACTACCTTGGAAGAGGATCGCAAGCAAAGCTACTGGCAATGAATGCAGCTAGACTTTTATGCAGTGGCGACCACAGACTATACCACTAAATATTCATGGATGAGACAAATGAAGCAGCAATAGAAGAAGCACTGGGTGACATAGTTTTAACAGCAGAAGAAACTCATAAACTTTTCAAAGAGTGGAGTGATGAGAAAAAGAATGCCATCGAGAGTCCACTATATTGGTTAGTGTGTTTATTTTGTGTTATTTTTAAGAAAGTACCAATGTTGAACACATTCATGTGTTACGGTTCTGCCAGCAGTGGCAAAACCTTTTGGACGAACCCAGTATCGTGGTTGACACAATACGTTGTATACAGTGCAACTGATTCGCGCTTTTGCTTTGCTAAATTAACAAACTCCAAAGTCGGTTTGATAAACGAACTCCGTTTTAACCGGGACACTTTGGACATGTACAAGCAACTTGGTGAAGGGAAGGATTGCATGGTCCCCATCAAGAATAGTGGGTTAGGATCTGTTGATTCTCAACCCATTATAATTACCGTCAACCAGTAACCATGGGCTGCCTGTCCAGAAGGCAAAGAGGCCATGGAAGAAAGGAGCTTTATGTTCGACTTCCGAGGCAAGAGTGATGCTTTGAATAATCACAAACTGAAAACTCTCAACAAAAGAGCCAATCCATATTGGCTGAAGGGGTGTTTCACGGTTATTCAGGAATGCTTAGTAGACAAGAACATTCCAGATCTAATGGAGAAAGCAAGTCGAAATGACTTTATAGATCCGATTTGGAAAACAATGAAAAAATTGCTTCTACTGGTTGAACCAACGGTTGCTGATGATGGCGTCACAGATTCCGAACTTGAGATTATAAGTGAGTTTGAAACTCTAATTTACTCACCCGCATTGTCAGTTACGCCGGTAACGCCAATAAGTCCAGTAACGCAAACAGCGGGGCTGGACGAACCGGCTGAATTACATTTGTGTGAAACTTGCTGTACGTTAGGTGAATAGGCATGTACGACTGGTATTCAAAATACCTTGTGTAACAAGTGCGGACTGATTGGACAGTGTACATGTGAGAATGAGATAGAGAGATGTGCGCTGTGGGGGTTTGAAGGTGAATGTAATGGAGGAGCAAATTGTCAATTGTACAGTATCTACAAAGATATGATGGCAGAATTAGAGAGTGAGCAGCCAGAAGGAAAGGGAGAAGTTATCGAAAATTTTGATGAATCACTCTGTGTCATGTTGTAATTCTTAAATAAAACTTTTATTTACAATTTCAAACATCGTTTGACTTTAAATGACACATCTTCATCTGTACTGACACCTTGTAGACCAATGCATAGATTACGTCTTTGTTCCAGTTTTATCTTTCTTTCTTTCGATTTGGCGTAAACTTTTCCAGAAGATTTAGCCACTGAAATGGTCAAGGTCTTAACATCCACCATTTTCTTGACAATGACATTTTCATCCAAGTTCTTGTCGATAATGAGAAATAATCACCTTTTAACTGATCAATGGCAATCTTTCCATCAGTGATATCTTTAGACATAGCCGTAAGTTTGTATGTGTTTGTGTGTTTGTTTTTTTCCCTTAACAAAAAGACCTTGGCCCTGCTCAATATGTTTTTATTCTTCCCTTAGCAAAAAACATATCCCTTAACAAAAAAGTGTTTGTATGTATGTGTGTGTATTTGAATGTGTTTGTGTGCGTTCGCGTACGTTTGTATGTGTGTGTATGTGTGTTTGTTTTCTTCCCTTAGCAAAAAACTTATCCCTTAACAAAAGTGTTTGTATGTGTTTGTGTGTGTGTTTGTATGTGTTTTTGTGAATTGTATGTGTTCGTGTGCGTTCGCCTACGTTTGTGTGTGTGTGTGTGTGTATCTGTGTTTGTTTTTTCCTCAGTAAAAAACTTATCCCTTAACAAAAAAATGTTGTATGTGTGTGTGTGTTTCTATGTTTGTGTACATTCGCGTACATTCGTATGTGTGTGTGTTTGCGTGTGTATTTTGTTTGTGTGGGCGCGTACGTTTGTATGTGTGTGCGTGTTTGTTTATCCCTTAGCAAAGAGCTTATCTTTTAACAAAAATGTGTTTGCATGTGTGTGCATGTATGTGGTTTTGTATGCACGCGTTCGTTTGTGTGTGTATGTGTGTATGTGTGCGCGCGTACGTTTGTATGTGTTTGTGTTTGTTTTTTTACTTTACAAAAAACGTTGTCCATGCTAAATATGTTTCTTTTCTTCCCTTAGCAAAAAATCCGTTAACAAAAATGTTTTCATGTGTGTGTGAGTATGATGGTATGTGTTTGTGTACGTTAGCGTACATTTGTATGTGTGTGTATGTGTTTGTTCTCTTCCTTAGCAAAAACATCCCTTAACAAAAAATGTCTATGTGTGTGCGTGTGTTTGTGTTTGTGTTCGTGTGCGTTCGCTTACATTTGTAGGTGTGTGTATGTGTGTTTCTTTTCTTCCGTTAGCAAAAACTTATCCCTTAACAAAAAAGTGTTTTTATGTGTGTGTGTGTGTGTGTTTGTATGTGTTTGTGTGCATTTCTATGTGTTTGTGTGTGTTCGCGTACGTTTGTATGTGTGTGTATGTGTGTTTGTTTCCTTCCCTTAACAAAAAACTTATCCCTTAACAAAACTGTGTGTGTGTGTGTCTTTGTACGTGTTTGTGTCGTTTGTATGTGTTTGTGTGCATTCGCGTACGCTTGTATGTGTGTGCGTTTGTGTGTGTATTTTGTTTTGTATGGGCGCGTACGTTTGTATGTGTGTGTGTTTGGTTTTTCCCTTAGCAAAGAGCTTATCCTTTAACAAAAAGTGTTGGTATCTGTGTGCATGTATGTGTTTTTGTATGTACGCTTTCGTTTGTGTGTGTGTGTATGTGTGCGCGCGTAGGTTTGTATGCGTTTGTGTGTTTGTTGTTTTTACTTTACAAAAAAAAACCTTGTCCATGCTCAATATGTTTGGTTTCTTCCCTTAGCAAAAAACATCCTTTTACAAAAAATGTCTGTATGTATGTGTGTGAGTGTAATTGTATGTGTTTGTGTGCGTTCGCGTATGTTTGTATGTGTGTATGTGTTTGTTTTCTTCCCTTAGCAAACAAAATCCCTTAACAAAAATAGCTGTTTGCGTGTGTGTGTGTGTGTGTGTGCGTGTGTGTGTGTGTGTGTGTGTTCGCGTACATTTGCATGGGTGTGTATGTGTGGTTTTTCCTTTCGTTAGCAAAAATCTTGTCCCTTACCAAAAAAGTGTTTGTATGTGTGCGTGTGTTTGTATGTTTTTGTGTGCGTTTCTATTTGGTTTTGTGCGTTCGCGTACGTTCGTATGTGTGTGCGTATGTGTTTGTATTCTTCCCTTAACTAAAAGCATATCCCTTAACAAAATAGTGTGTGTATGTATGTTTTTGTATGCACGCGTTCGTTTGTGTGTGTGTGTGTATGTGTGTATGTGTGCGAGCGTACGTTTGTATCTGTTTGTGTGTTTGTTTTTCCTTAACAAAAAGATTATCCCTTAACAAACAAGTGTGTATATATATGTGTTTTTCTATGTACGTGTTCGTTTGTGTGTGTGTATGTGTCTATGTGTGTATGTATGCGCTCGTACGTTTGTATGTGTTTGTGTGTTTCTTTTTTCCCTTGACAGAAAGCTTATCCTTTAACAAGAAAGTTGTGTGTGTATTTGTGGGTTTGTATGCGTTCGCGTACGTTTCTTTCTTTGCGTGTTTGTGTATTTGTTTGCATGCTTGCTCGTACGTTTGTATGTGTGTATTTGTGTTTGTATGCATTCACGTACATTTGTTTGTTTTATATCTGAACAAAAGAATCTAGTCCCTGCACTATGTGGATAATACATAATGGGTTATTTTCTTCCCTTCTGTGTTGATACTAGATATTGGGGTTATTTTCTTCCCTTCTGTGTTAATAGTAGATATTGGGGTTATTTTCTTCCGTTCTGTGTTAATAGTAGATATTGGGGTTATTTTCTTCCCTTCTCTGTTGATAGTAGATATTGGTGTTGATAGTATATAATGGGTTGTTTTCTTCCCTTCTCTGTTGATAGTAGATAATATGCCAAGCTATTGTAAGGGACGTTTTCCTTCACTTGTTTGTTTGTGCATTTGTTTGCTTATATCTATCCAGTGATGTCCCGCCCAACCAGGCGATGTTTGTGTTTGTTGGTCATTCCCGCGCGGAAGTTCGTTCCCGCGCTGCCAAATGTTATATCCAGTTATATGTCCCGCCCTGCCAAACGTTATTATTCGTATAGTTTCACCGTTGAACTAGGTGAACTTACCCGCTTGGCGGGGCGGGACATAACGTTTTTTTTTTTCTTCTTTTTTTTCCCTGCTGTCACTGTTTGCCGTTTGGTCCGATCGAGGTCAGCCCCTTGCGACATTGTTGCTAATGTCCAGTACCGTGAAGTCAATCCATCTGTTCAATTTACCTTGTCACTAAACATACCCACTATACTATATATAAAAGCTATAACGCTTGGCGGGGCGGGACATATAACTGGCTAGAATACTTGGCGGAGCGGGACATATCACTTTATGGTACACCTGGCGGAGCGGAACATATCACTTTATATAACGCCTGGCAGACATTGTTGCCAATGTCCAGTACCGTGACGTCACCCCACCTGTCCCATTCCTATTGCCCCTAAACTAACCCAATCTATGTTTAATTCCCATTGTCCCTTGACAGCCCCAAGGGTTTTGCCCATGCTAAATTCCCATTGCCCGTAATCTAACCCAGGGGTTTTGTCCATGTTAAATTCCAATTGTCCGTAAATAGCCCCAAGTCCTTTTTGACAGGGATTTCCATTGTCCGTAAACAGGGCCAATATTCCCCATGTTAAATTCCACTTGTCCGTTTATTTGCCCAGGGGGTCTTGTACTGGTAATTCCCATTGACCGTATAGTGCCCTCATCATTCCTATTGTCCCTATACAAACCCAACCTTTTGACTTGCCCCTAATGTGGCCCAGGGGGTCTTGTAATGGTAATTCCCATTGTCCCTATAAATTGTGTCCCCATAGCGGCCCGGGGGGGTGGGGGTGGTGTTGTATGGACATTCCTATTTTCCATATAGTGGCCCACTTCACTCTTTACAGCAGCCATGAATTCTATTGTTCAATGAGCCATTATAGGGCTGCTCAAACAACTTTAAATTCACCACTCAGATAAAATGGTTAAAATGTATGGTCCCAACATCATCTGGTTTAGGGTTTTTTACATGTACTGTAGTTGGATTTATACATGAAAGATACAAATATTTACCAAACATGGTAGTTATTGTAGACATCAGGTAAGCAGAACTCTCTTTCAAAGAAATCTTTTGGGTTTGTCATTAAAGACAGCAAGGACTGCAGATGGACTGGCCTTTTGTTTTTCTCAAGAAGGACTGTAAGGACTACATATGGGCTGAGACATGCAGATTACCTATAATCAAAGAAAGCATGGAATTTATTTGCTGAATAAAATATTCTTTTACAAAGAATGCTTGGAACTAATACATACATACATACATACATACATACATACATGCATACATACATACATACATACATACGTACGTACATTCATACCTACATACATATATACATACATGCATACGTACGTACGTACGTACATTCATACCTACCTACATAAATACATATATGCATACATACATACATACATACATACATACATACATACATACGTACGTACGTACGTACATACATACATACATACATACATACATACATAAGAGTTTTGCTTGTTCTGGAGCCAAACTTTGGAGTTCCATACCACCTTATATAAAGTCACCTGACTGATGCCAAGGTTTTAAAAAGCTTCTTAGTCAACATCTACAGAAGCAATCATTTGTATGATTTTGTTAATTCAGTACTGCTACTTTATACAGCATTGTTATCATGTACTCTACTATAATGTTTTACACGTTTGCTACTACTATTTGTATGAATCCTGCATGTACTCATCCTTGAAGCCTTGTGTATATTTTACTGTAGCAGTATATCATTGTCCAGTTTTTAATAGCATTAAATGTTGTTGTCTAAGGACACCTCATCTTGTAAATATTGTGCATTATATATGTATAAATTTATACAAATGTCATTGAGGAAGCCTCATGCAAGACGGGTAAGATGACCAAATTAGCATCTTCTTTAAATGAAGTCATTATTATTATTATTATTATTATTATCATCCATACATACATACGCATTTTTAAGGAATTAGGTATCATCTTCTGAATTTATAATTTGTGTGTAAGATGCTTGAGACTATAAAGTTATATTTTATATTTTTTATTTCAATGGTTAGTGCTATCGTAAAAGTGTATTTATAATTTGCAGTAGGTTTCATTCAAACGGCTAATCTAGGTGAAATCAACAACTGAATGGGTTCAAAATTACATGCGAGTATCGATTGTAGTTTGTGCAAACCAGTGAGGGAAATCACCAAGATTTACAGGTGAGATTAGGGCTGCTTATCTTTTCAACCAGTTTGAATTATGTTGAAATAATAAGAGCTAACGTTTTAAAATTGTTCTGAACCGGAGAGTGTTTATTTGAAACACAAAAAGGACACTATATAGTGAAGATACATGCTCCGTGTTGATGTTCATGAAGTTTGCTAGCATTCGTAAGACCCATTGAATAAGAACTTGTGATTCATTGACAACATATTCTCTGGATATAGCAGAAAATAATAGTCATTGATTTAAACAGTCAGTATGGATGTATGTTATCATGGCAACACACAAACACTATACAAGCTATATTCAGATTACCACATACCAGTTGATAGAACATTTCAGGATTATTAGGATTTCATATTAGAAATTCACACACTGCGAGTTATTTTAATTCTTTCACTTTGCTTGATTATTATATTTTATTTAAAGAAATTTAAAGTTTGGAAACTTTGGAAACTGTAATGCTTGTTGGATTGCCTTGTTCTATTACTTAAATTCAATCCCTAGAGGTAACAATACATGCATGCATACATACATAGATACATAGATACATACATACATACATACATACATACATACATAGAATGTGGAACAGTTAAACACAAACACACACACACGCACGCACAGTCTTATTGTATCACTATCACAGGTAAAATGTACATTTCATATAATTTTCAATATAAACTATGTTTTCATTGGTTGTGATGTTTGAAGTAATTTTGTTCTCTTCTGTGGTGTAGAAACGATGTTCATTACAAATGGAAGAGTTACTTCCCATGGCAGCTCTTAGTAATGAGTGGGGCCATTATAGAGACTATGGGGGACTGAATGTTTAAAAAGGGTATAACGAATATAGGGACACAATTTATAGGGACAAGGAGTATATCAAATATAGGGACAAAATGTATAGGGACAATGGATTGGGCTTGTATAGGGACAATATAAATGGAACAGGGGTGACGTCACGGTAATGGACATTGGCAACAATGTTACAAGTGGCTGAACTCAATCGGGCTAAACAGTGACAGCTGAAAAAAGCTGTAACGCCTGGTGGGGTGGGAACCCGTACCGTTCATACAAAACACACAAACATAGATTGATGAACATCCATCTATCACATAAAACAACGACTAAATATTTCTTTAGGCAAGAGAGAGTAAATCTTTTCGAGGCAATGGAGTGGCCACGAAAAGGGCCTTTGGTTTTTTGCTAACACCATTCAGTTAAGATAGAAGGCATCGCACAGATCCTCTCTTCCTCAAACTTCGTCTGACCTCTGGACTGTAGATTACGACTCTCTTCAGATAGCCGTGCCTCTCCACATAGATTCTTCGTATCCAGAGGGCTGTATCAGTCATCTGGATGATAGCCCATGATGATTTGACATACATGGGATAGTCCAGGTGGAACAGCATCGACGATGGGCGGGTAGACGGTTCTACGTTAGTCCACATCTTGTGACGAGAACAGGTGAAGGGAATGAAGTGAACCGTGGTTATTTATAGTGGAAGAGAGGATCGAAACAGATTGAGTTCATTCACCAATCCTAACACGCGTTACAAAATTCAGTCAGAGTGCGGAGTCTGTCTTCCAATCCAAAGAGAGCTACCTGTGACGTCACATTCCCTATATAGGTGCGCTAGCATCTGTGCGCAGTGAATCCATGCGACAGAGTTAGAACATGACGGAAACCAAGAAGACGATGAATTGGGGGCACCGGCTGTGGAGACGAGAAGTGACGGCATATCAGCGGCTACCCAAGCAAACACGGTCTTACTTCCAGAAGAGAACGATTTTAATTGGGATTTAGTAGATTTTCTCTCTTCTACACAAGAATTTGTTCCGGTACCAGCACCTTCGCCACCTCCTCCTTTTTGCCACACGTCGAGGATTTTAAACAGAGACAGAAAGAAGAATTGGAGAAATTATTGCAACAGCAGAAAGAAGCAGAACAAGCTTTTCTCATTCAACAGCAAGATAGAGAAGAAGAGGCAAGAAGAAAACGACAGGAAGAAGAAGAAGCAGAGAAGAAACAAGGTCTAGTAGAGAAGGAGGACGGTGAAAGCCAAACGGTGACGGTACTCTCAGACATTTTGGCAGAGTTAAGGAGTCTGCAACAAATGTATCAAACTTCTTTAATACGACCCAAGAGAAAAAGACCTTCCCGAGCCAAACAGTCCAACCCAGTCCACACACCTACTACGCCGGAGATACCCACCCTAGTGATTTCTACCAAATCATCGACAGGAGCAGGTCCAGAAGTAGATCTTGGCCGTGGCAAAGGGATAAGGCAGTTGAAGCTCATTACATTCCGTTCGTGAGTTTGTTTTTTTTAAAAAAAATAAACACCCAACGGTCATTTTCAGGGCCACCAATCTCTCTCGAAAAAACCTCAAAATCCCTTGTTTGCCCCATCATGGACGTGTGTGAGTGTGTGAGTGTAGGTCCTTATGATAAAAAGTCAAAACCACGAGACACACGTTTTTCTTTTTGGTATATTCTCTGGTACAAATTTACAATCAAATGTCACAACACATCACTTTAGAAAGTTCATTGTTTCTTCTTCTTTGTCTTTTCATTCTCTCTGTTTTTGAAGTTCTTCATTTTCACAGGTATTTCATCTTCTTTCTCACTTTCTTCTCGCCTTCTTTTCTTCTCTTTCTTGACTTGTCTGGGTTCTTCCGTTTTGGAGGGTACCTCTTCTTTCTTTTCTGAACCCCTCTTTCCTCCTGCTCCTGTTGTTTCTTAGGGCAGTCTAAAGACCAATGTCCTTTCCCTTGACAATGATAACAGGTATCTTGACTTTTGTCTCTTTTGACACTTGTCTTGATTTGACGTTGTGGACATTCAGAAGACCATTGCCCTTTCTTCTGGCAGATACAGCAAGTATCTTAGCTTTTATCTGGAAAGGAGGGGGAGTAGTCCGTCGGCTTCTCTTAAGAAAAGCTTCGTATGACACCTCGCAAAGTTCTGATCAGAAGTTCGATAAGTGTGGGGTCATCCATCGTTCTGGTCGGATTGAGCGTGAAATGAATACTTGCAGGGAAGACACAGACCCTTTATATAGGAGAGACACTGGTCTTACATTGATATAGGTGACCATGACGTTCAAAATGTACTCATTTGACTTTTTGCACTCAAGATGAAACGATCGCATCATTTCTTGGAGAAAGGAGAAGAAAATAAGAGGCAGAATTGTGACCAATCAATTGTGCACAGTAGCTGAAGTCTTGGGTCAAATCCATGCCAGAGATTTTGAAGACGACATTAGTGAACCAGAATCCAGACATATAGAGTCTGCATCAAGCCAAAGTCCACCACCAGTAAGCCCTGACAAGTACTATCACATTCAAGAGACGGATACACGCTCCTCTAGAAAATTTAGAACCACGGCCTAAACGTACACGGTGAAGTTTAAAGATTTCAAGTCCGACGTACCGCTGCAGAAAGCAGAGGGGTTCATCACCGATTTGTGGGATTCTTTGTTAACCAGACTGAAACGACGATATGAAGACAAAGAAGACGATCGCTTGACACCTTCCATTTGTCACCCCAGTCTGAAGTCCCCCGTTTGGATCGAGTTTAGCAGGCCATCAGAATTGACACCTTCTAAAGTCATCGACAGGATTCAACACGTGCAGCAGTCCAATGACAAGTTTCACATCACCGACGGAAAAGCGACACTGTACATGGCCCACATTTTCTCTTCCTAAAGGGACCGGACTCAAAAAGGTGTTATTGGTGGACGACCTTCGAATCATCAAGCGCGGCCTCGTTCAAAATAACAACCCTCAAGAGAAGATGCGTTTAGCCAGGGCTATCGTGGTGGGACGAACGTATGCCGACAAGAACGACAAGGTAGAATGGACAAATATCTGGGAAAACATTCGAAAATCGATACAAGCCAATCAACGAAGAGAATCAGAAATGCTGTTACAACAAGCGGGGCTGTCCGAAGACACACCCTGTGGCATTCCTGAAATGCAAAAAATGCAAGACGTATTTAGCTCCTCGCTACACTTTGAAAGTACACCATGAAGAAGTGCGCGGACCTCTGTTGTTTCGAGGCAAAAATTTCAAAGACGGAAAATACATTCAAAGTCTTTCATCACGATGAACATTTCGATGCCAATACCAATATCACAGGATTCCTGGGATACATATATTATTGTGAGACATTTGACTATGGCTATAGCAATCGAGCACAAAACAAGCATTTTGGATCGAAATGCTCAGGATGTTTCGTTTCTAAACCCTGCCTTGACGAAGGAAAAAATACGAGTGCATTGACCAACTTGTCAGCGCGCTTTTGTCAGCCCAATCTGTTACCAACAACATCTGAAAATGCAAGGTTCATAGCGGACACGTGCTTGTCAATTCCTGAAATTGTGAACTACTTGTGGATAAGTCATACGTACCAATAGTGCCAAGGCACACATTTGTCCAGGAAAGAAACGATGTCACATTTGTTGCCAAATCGTGGACTTGGAACACGAATGCTATGTTCAAAAATAGCAGCACCAACAGGAGCAGGAGGAAGATGACCAGAAGAAGAAATGCAATTTAATCTTTTTCGATTTTGAATGCATGCAAGAGACCGGTAATCACATTCCTAATTTCTGCGTAGCTCATCTAGCATGCGAGAAGTGCATCCAAGAATATATCATTAGTCATTGCCCTCATTGCAGCAAGATTACTGGAGGACGTACAAAAATATTTCGAGGACCGAACACGCTGGCCGATTTTGCCAGGTGGAACTTAGACCCTATCGACGAAACGTAGAACCAAGAGGACATCGAACGTTACGGAGAGTGTCATCGCTATGCCACAGTGATGGCTTACAATTTCTCGGGATACGATGGACAATGTCTTCTCAAATACGATACGGAACAAAGCACCGAACTTCCTAAAGTCACTTTGAATGCAGCCAAAATCATTTCCGTGCAAGTGGTACAAGTACAGTTTAAAGATTCGATGAGTTACTTGGCCATGCCATTGAGCCGAATGCCTAAAACGTTTGGAATGACAGAATTGGCCAAAGGATATTTTCCGCACTTTTTTAATACCGAAGCGAATCAACACGCCGTTCTACCCCATTTGCCTGATGCTCACTGCTACAACCCCGACAACATGCGCACCGAACAACAAGAAGCCTTCTACGATTGGTACCACTTTAACACCTCAGACCCCTTCAACTTTCAGGAAGAAATGTTAAAGTATTGTCGTTCCGACGTGGAAATTTTACGGCGTTCCTTTGGAAAATTTCGAGAATTATTCATGGAGGACGGAGCGATCGATCCTTTGAAAGAAGCCTGCACCATTGTCACAGCGTTTTCCTTAGTGTACTGGAAACGATTCATGCCCGAAAACACCCTGTTATACGCCCTCAAACGACAAAACTTTGTCAAACGTCAATAGTCGGTGAAAGCCCTACGTTGGCTACATTACTTGTGCGACAACGAAGACAAATGGATCCAACACGCCGGAAACGGAGGAGGTGAAAAGACCATCGGAAGGTAATAGGTGGATGGTTGGGACTTAAAAAATCCTATGATCGTCTACGAGTTTAACGGTGCTTATTTCACGGATGTCGCATCTGTTACCCTCAGCGTAACACTAAAAATCAGTTTTTAAAACGTACCATGGAAGACGTGTACGAGGACACTTGTCAGCGGCGCTTGAAGTTAGAACAGCAAAGATACCAAGTGGTGGAAATGTGGGAACATGAGTACAATGACATTTTGAAAACCGATCCAGAGTTTAAACGCATCGTGGAAAGTTACAAGTTGGTGGACCATCTGAACCCGCCGGACAATTTATGCGGAAGGCAGACGAATGCCACTTGTTTGCTGTACCACGCCGACGAGGAGAAAGGAGAAGAAATCAAATGCTTGAACGTCTTTTCGCTGTATCATTATGTCTGCAAATATTGTCACTTTACCGCGGGCACCCACAGTTGCTGACGGAACACATCGACGTGGAAAACATTCGACAATACGTAGGATTGATCAAATGCAAAGTCTTGCCTCCCACCAACTTGTGCCATCCCGTTGTACCTCACCATTGCCCAGGAAAACTGATGTTTCCCTTGTGCCGTACTTGCGCCGAAACGTTCAACCAAGACCAACCCTGTCAGCACAACCCGGAAGAACGCGACTTGACAGGAACTTGTGTCAGCGTGGACTTCTTTAAAGCTCTGGACCTGCGATACCAATTGTCAGAAGTGTACAAAATTTACTACTTTCCAAAGACAGAAAAATTCCTCAAGGTCGACCAAACTCAGAAAGGCATTTTCGCAGACCACGTTGATGCCCTTTTGAAACTGAAACAAGAAGCCAGCGGCTATCTTTCCTGGTGTCACACTCCCGAAGACCAAAATAAATTCAAAGAGAAATGCTTGGAGCAGGAGGTCATCTCTTTAGACGACGTGGAGAAAAACGAAGAACGGCGATCGTTTGCTACTAAAGTGATTTTGAATTGCTTGGCACAACGACCGTGTATAACCAAAACAGAGCATTTGTCCGATCCTTCCCGCTACTTCCAGATGATTCACGACAAAACTAAAACCATGAAACACGTGAACGTCCTTCGGGAGGACTTGATTTTGATTGCGACCTACGTGACAGCGCATGTTCGCTTAAAATTGTACGAAGCTTTAGAACTGTTAGGAGATCGTGTGCCGTACTTTGACACGGACAGTTGCATCTACATTGAGCGCCTGGGTCAACGTCACCCTGTCATCGAAGGAGAACGTTTAGGAGCCTGAACGGACGAGAACTACGACGACAAGATTCTAAGTTTTGCTAGTGGCTGTCCTAAACATTACGGCTACGAACACCGTAACCCCCAAGGAGAAGTGCACACCGAGTGTAAAGTGAAAGGATTGACTGTCAGTTATCGCGCTAGTCAAGTAGTGAGCTTTGGGGTATTGAAAGAACCCTTGGAGTCTGGAGAGGATACAGATTTTATGGTGACCATTTACCAACCTCACCAGATAGTAAGTCTAGCCACACACCAAATCGTCAGTCGACCTTTGGAAAAAGTGTATCAAATCGTGTGCCAGAAGCGAGTTCGACCTCCCAACCAATTCACTCTACCGTACTTATACGTTGATATTGGCCAGAATATAAAAAGGGAAAACGTCCAAAACCGATAGTTCATTGTGACTACAAACAGTAAGCGAGAAAGATAAATCCTAACAAACAGACACCATTCAAGTTCGGTGATTCTCAGGTGGAGTGCGATGTTGTGCTTTGCGATGTCAAGGATGCCGTACGCTGTGCACTCAGTGATTCAGTACCACATCATGAGAATTGTGCTATGACTACTGATACCATACCTACCATGGAAAGTGATGCTGTGCGTGTAAAACCTGACGGGTGCAAAAGGGATACAACTCGTTATCGTACACTTTTTCACTTTACTGGTTTTCTTTGCCGATGTCATCCTCAACGTGAAACCATGCGACTAACACCCTACGGATGTCATCCAACCCTGAGCAATCTCCGGCGGATTTCACCGTACCCTCATCTAAATGAACCTGTGAAAGAAGAATATTCGTTCCCTGTGCGTTTGTCTGAATACTGTGACTTTGAAAGTTGTTTCCAAACCTTCGAAGGAAAATCTCCTAAATATCTGGGAGGACCTACCCCCGAAGAATTAGCCAGAGCCGGATTTATCTACTTGGGCGAGGGGGATAAAATCAAGTGCTTCAGTTGCGGTGTTCACTTCACCAGTGGGAACAGAAAGATTCCGCTTACCTGGAACATGCTCCATGGTCTACGCACTGTCACTACCTACCTTTAGTGGGACCCCAGTAATCTCTGGATGTATATTGTACATATGAACATTAATGCTTTACCTTTGGAGTTGAGAGAGCGCATTTACCGAAAGTTGGTCAAAAGTCCAAAGCAAAGAACAATTGCATCCGTTACGTCACCAATGTTTGAACCACATGTACCTAAATGCAATAAGAGGACTAATTCATGTAAAAGCGTTCCAGTGGTCAGACATTGTTCAACTGGACGAGGACCAGTAGACTTTGTTTGCTACTCATCCTACTTCTTACAGGCTAGCCATACTACACCGAATTCCAGAGGAAGACTTAGAGGATAACCAAAGTCTTTTACACGGAGAAATCTTGTTTTCAAGAGGAAACGTCTGTGCGAGGTGTGGTGTGTGGACTAGTGACTAAACTATTTGGATACGTCAACGGAGTACGATCAGTTCTGTGCAAAAAGTACATTTATTACCTCCGACAAAAAGAGGTATAAAAACTGTCTACCATGCCACGACCTTTATCAGTTGTGATACAACAAATACCGTAGAAGAAAATCAATGACATTATTCAGACTCTGGGGCATTACTAACACTTATTACGAGAAATGTGTCCATTGAATTGGGGTCGACGTATGATCTGTGTCTTAGTGACTTGCTTTCTGGGATTTCGTTTACCAGGCGATTCCTTGTGGGCTCTTTACGATCTGTACTGTGAGGTACCACCAAAAAACATGATAGTTTTCCTTTAAATGAGCAAGAGAAAGTCGTTCTCTTAAAACTGTTGTGTTTTCATCTGCAAACTTTTCAACCTCTGTTTGAAGAGAAGTTTCTTTGTAAAATTTTAGCCACTACGGATGCTTATGAAGATGTGTGTATAGCTTGTGACTTACAATCGCACTGGAAGATGTACGTGACTGGAAAAATTTGAGTTTCGCGGCCTGGACAAAAGAAGTGGCTTACATTGCCCAAGATTTGTGTTATGCATTCAGAGGAAAAGTGTACTTAGTGTCGAGTGAAAAGTGTAAGTTTTTAAACCTGTGTTAAACACAGTGTCTGAAAAAAATCGGACACCGCGGTAAACCACTCCATTCAGGACAGGATCGTCATTGACATGGACATTCCGGAAAGACCATTCCGGGTGGACCCATGTGTGACTGTGCCAAGTGTAAAGAGTCAAAGAACATTACAAACTGTCCCTACGACACCACACCTTCGTCACCACAAATGTTGTACAGTGACTTGTTTATATTCCACTTTGATATTTTTGATCGTTTTCACGTGTATTTTATTGATGTACTTAACCATTTGGCTTTTATGTATTTTTGTCTTTCTGCTTGCATTTTGAAAATGTTTTTGAAATAAACGTGTCCTGAAAAAAGGTATAAAAACTCTTGTCATGTCTGTCTTCGTTTCAAACGTGACTTTCCCTGCACTATGGTTAACTATACTGTCTCTGTTCCCACTTCCTCCACTTTCAAAGTCATCGACGAAAACTTAGATCATGCCAGTTGGGAGGCCTTGTATCTTCGCCATCCCTTTAGCATGTTACTTGCTGGACCAAATTTGTCAAACGTTTGATCGAACATAAACATCAATTGATCGTCCACCTCAACGTATCGTGTGGTGTTACAAAGAGTGGCAATCGGCATAGTCTTCTGCGAGAAAGGCAAGCCGATTCAATCGTGTTTCTGGAAGGCATTCCTGGAGAAGACGACGGGATCGTGTCTGACTCTAGTCAAATACATATGGTCATCTTCGACGACATGTTAGGAGAAGACAAAGAAGAAATAAATCTGTGGTCTAAGCGCAAAGGGCATCATCGTAATGCCAGTGTCATTTACATCACCCAAAAGTTTTTTCAACAAAGTGAAGCCCATCGCACCATTAGTCTCAATGCTCATTACGTGGTCTTGTTTAAAAGCCCTAAAAATAAATCGCAAGTGCAAGTCTTAGCCAAACAGTTAGGAATGCCTGGCTAACCCACGCGTACGACGATGCTACTCAAACCCCACATGCCTATTTACTCGTGGATTTAAAACCCACCACCCCCGATTATTTGCGATTTCGTACCCATCTGTTTCGCCACTGGTGTCAAGACGGAGGGTCTGTAGTGTACACATCACCGTCATCGACTTAACAGTAACAACAACCAAAAAAAGTCTATATAAACCTCGGTCACTTTGGGTCTGTATCACACAGGGTCAACATGACGTTCCTGCAGTCTCATCTTCCCGTCAGTCGCCAAACAATTCGGAACGCCTTGGCTGACTCATGCGCACGACGAAGCGGCTCACATCCTTCACACCTATTCACTCGTGAGGGGTTTGACTATTTGCGATTTCGTCCCATTTATTTCACCACTGGTGCCAAGACGGAGAGCCTACCATGCACACATACCCGTCGACTTAACAACAACTAAAAATCTATAAAAGCTTCGGGCACGTTTGGTCTGTCTCACACATTGTCTACATGACGTTCCTACAGTCTCATCTGCCGGTCAAATGATTGGTGCCTTGTACGGCATCAGTCGCGAAAAAAATCAACAAATACTTGCTCGTGTCTTAGAAGCCAGTCTCAGAGAAGTCATGCGATGGTTTACGGTGACAGCACGTCAATTACTGCAAGGCATCACACCAAACGTTGTTTTGACAGAAACAAAATTGCCACACTCCTCCTCTTTAGCCATAACAGCAGCTGCTCACAAAGTACCTGCCCGCCAAAATGATAGTCCAAGACAGATCGGGCATGTTACAGAGTTTACTGGTTGCGAACCTCTACCCGACACGTGATGCCTGTCATCAAGTTGATACGACGTAAAGACAAGCATTGGAAACGCATTCCACTATTAAAAAGCACCTGGGGTAAACATTGGGCATCAGTGTTTCTGTGCTCCTGAACTCCAAAAGATGTCCCCTAAAAGAAGTGCACACCACTACCGACATCGTCGTTCTCCTGTCCAAAGAGAAAAAGGAAAAAGAAAAGAACAGTCTTGTCGTTGGACCCCGCATGCGAAAAAACGCTTAGCCAAGCATAGATGTCTACCGCTGAAAAGATCCTCATCGTCCAAAGAAAAAGAGGAGCACCCAAAGGGGATGATGTTTGGATCTGGAATGGTAGAACATGTGTTCAAACAGCATGGGTTTCCAAAAAGTATCCAAACATACACACAAAACAAAATAAGATAAAATGACGTGTGCCAAGTCATCGAGGTCAGTGTAGTTTGTGTGTGCCCCGGAATAAAGATGTCAACCCCCAGAAGCCATCTCTCTTCTACCCCGAAAGGAAAGAACAGGACAGGGCTGCCTCCTTGTTTAGCCAAAGATTGGGACGTCTTGTCCGTCTTGTGCAAAGCCCCTCCACCCATGGAAACACAAATGATTCAAACCGTCTCCAAAGGCCTCATCGATACCGTGTGCGAATGTTGTCTGAATATCTTGAAAGGCACGATACCTTTTTTCTCCACATCAGAAAGAATGCTTAGCCAAACATTGACACGTTCATCGCCAAATGATCCGAAAGCAAATACCCATCCGTCAAAAGAAAAAGATGTTGGTACAACACGGAGGGATTGTGCACCTGTTGTTAGCACCCATACTCAAAGCCACATTGGCACCCCTGATTACAGGACTCGTGGGAGCTACTGCTTTACAAATGGCTCAAAGATAAAAAAAGGATCAAGCAGATAAAAGGGGTCTCTCGGGTGAAATGATCTCAGACGTGACCTTTGGAATCTGATGGAATGACGAAAACTGACATTCCTGCCTTACAAACGATGGATGGAATTCCATCGTTGGCAAGAACAACGGACCCCACATTTACCTCCCAATCCTCATTTGAGCGAGATGTCCCAGTTACAACACGAATTGCACTCGTTGATTGATCACAGCGATTTGTCAGAATTGGAAAAATCGCAACGGTACAGTCAAGTGTTGCAACGACTTCAACTCTTTCACCAGAAAGTTTTAGACGAAACAGCTCCACCGACTCTGAAAGATTTTAAGACCCTGATGAAACGTCCATCACCACCACTACCATCACCACCACCCCCAGCGACCAAGACAGAGGCAGCTTCACGGAAGCCTAGGGAAGAAAAGGCACGAAAAGTCTTTCAAACACCTTCAGCAGCTGCCATCCATAGTAAGATTGCATTTCCTTTTTGACCCCTTCCTCCAACACACCAACGAGAAGAACTTAAAGCTTTGGGTTAAAAGGATGATGTCCACTCCTCCTTCGACAGAAGGCAAAATGAAAGAAGGGAAACCCGAAGTGAAAAAAGAAAGGAAGACAAAAGCCATCCCATTACCACCATCACCACCACCACTTCCCTTGACTTCTACTCACGTGGCACATCGGACCGTTTCCAAACCACCACCTTACTCCATCCAGAGTAGCATCAGCGAAGAGTGGGTGACTTATTAACAAAGGTCCTGATGGAGAATGTGTTAGCCAGCATTTACTACGTTCCATCCCATCCTGCAGGTTACAGAGGAGTTCAGAAATTGTATCGTCCTGCCAAAAACTCGACTCAAATGTGTCCGTTTGCAATGATGGTTACAAGAACAAGCCACGTACACTTTACACAAACCCATTCGACGAAACTATTCCAGAAGTCGCACCCGAGTGGAGGGTATCGATCATCAATGGCAAGCCGATTTACCTGATGTCTCTCATTCGGCCACCAACAATCGTCGCTAGAAATATTTGTTTTGTGTCATCGACGTATTTCGCAAATTTAACTGGGTCCTGTCATTGACTTCCAAAATCGAACACTGAGTTAGTGCAAGCCCTCAAAATGGTGTTGAAACAAAGCAGTCGTCACCCTCTTCGATGACAAACCGAAAAAGGTACAGAATTTCTGAACCAAGTTTTCCAAAAAGAATTAAAGAAAAGAGACATTCAGTTTTTCACCAGCGAGAATCCCGAAAACAAAGCTAGCATCGTGGAACGTTTTCAACGCACCTTGAAAGAATGCATGTTGAAATAATTTACACATGAACACACTCTCAAGTATATCAACGTCTTTCCGCACCTGGTCCAAACGTTCAACCAATCTTACCATCGGAGCATTAGATTTGCCTCCAAGAAGTGACTCCCGACAACGAAGTGACCGTCTTTGAGAGCCTGTTTGGTATGTCCCCGACTGTGGTAGTCCCCAAGAAAGGCGAAATGTTGACAGCGGGAGATTGGGTGCGCATTGGCAAAACCAAACGCACTTTCGACAAAGCTTACTTACCCAACTGGACCACCGAATTGTTTCGTGTCACTGGACGAGTGAGTAGCCATCATCCTGCCGTCTATAAATTGGACGACATGAACGGGGAAGTGTTAAAAGGAACGTTCTAATTTCCCGAGTTACAACACGTGACCAAAAAGGAAGACGAAGCGTATGACATGGAAAGCATTCTCGGTCGAAGAACCCGTAAAGTGGGAAAAATACATTTCAAAGAAGTCAAAGTACTTTAGAAAAGATATCCTCCCAGTTGTTTTCTTGGACCGACGCTTCGCAAATCATCGACTATAAGAAGAAATGATCATCATGCCCTTCAACACAGCCTCAGCCGCCACGACAGCAGTGACCACTCCTTCATCCAGTTCTTCTCTGCAAGATCTACAAAAGCAACCCTTGTGTGTGCTGTGTGTGGTGTGGAGAACGTGTGCCTAAAACGCAAATCGTCCTTTTCTGCCAAATATTTTGGTGTATTGTTTTATTTGTGCTGTCATTGCCGGTTTGAATTTCAAGACGGAGAAAAAGGTTGTGGACCATTTTAGTGAGTATTTGCATCGGTTACCTTCTCCCAATCCGTCCCTAAAATACTTTAACGGTAAGAACGGGAGTATTGTGCCCAACGTCAGTCACTACCAAAAACACAATAACAACAGTCCTCTTTTAGACACTCCTCTGACCTGCAGCGACGCCTCCGACAGCAGAACTCTGGAATTATGAATAACCAATTTTACTTATCGTTACCAATTGAGAGTTCCATAGATGTGTTTCCCAAAAACACATCATGCTGTTTCACATCCAAATTACCTCAGGCCATCCAGTTGGATCACGAAGCATATTGGGAAGTGAAAGCGGTCGAAATCATTCACAAACACAAGTCCTTAACGTCAGTGGAAATCAAACGATGTTTTGGGTCTAAATTCTTAACGAACAGATGCAACAACAGTTGGATGCCAACGATCCTGGTTTTTACAAATCCAAAAAGCCATCACTAGTCAATGCTGCCTTAAGCATCTATACCATGAAAATTCGCGGTCAACATTTGGTGGACACGATCGGTGCTATTTTCGAAGAACAATTTGACAAAGCCCTTGACAAAGTCAGACGAAGTATTAAGATCGAAAACCACAAAATAGTTCGTGCCCTATTGATGGAATTTTCGGATTCCAAAACATTGTCCATCACTTTTTCTCCTACTTTGTATTTGAGATATTGGGTGAAGCCCTTACATCATCCCCCAATTCCAGAAACATCAACAACAACGATCGATTTTACAAGCATTTTCGTTACCCTATAGAACTGAACGAAGGTCTGAATTTGATCTTTGTGTAATCTGATGTAGTCGAGTACAACGTGGTTGGACACACATCCACACCGTGACTGTGAGTCATTCCTTTCAATGTGGATTCTGCCACAGTCGATGAGGAGTAAGGTGGAAACACCTACCACGTTCACCGCGAATTTGTACATCCTCACTAATTACCCGTCAGTAAGTCTTATTTCGATACTGTCAACATTGCTATAAAAGGAGATCTGGGTCAACAAGTGACGGTGATACTCCATTTTCGAAAACGATTCTCTACGGACTTGTAATTCATGTATCCTGTGTACTGAAGAGTCGTTCGACAGCGAGGACATGGTTTAGGGTATATGCTGCAATCTGCGTATCGTTTGTTGGCACCCGTTTTGAAACCGATGGTGACACGAGGATTGCACGCCTTGAAAGATGCCGCTTTTTGACGCAAGGCAAAGAATTTCTCCAAAATGTCATCATCGACAAACAAAACCCAAAGAAACCTTCTTGAGAGCAGGCAAACATGTCTGGCTTCAAACGGGGAAAGACATTTGAGGCCGACGAGAAACTCCTATACATGCTCTGGACGCTGCAGAGTCAAGCATTCCTGCTTAACTGACGCCACAGCAAGGACAAGGGAGAAAGAGACGACGACGATGACACCCCTCCATCCGAGAATTAGACGTTTCTGATTATTAAATTACAGAGAGAAAAAATGATGAACCGAGTATCTTGTGCTGTTCCAGGTAGGAACTGGACCTGTTTGCCATGCCACGTACCATGATGACGATACAAGAATCCCAATGGGTAGAATTTCATCGAGTCGCCTTTTTGACGGATACAGCTCCCATCGAATTTGAAATCAAAGGACAGCCCGAAGATGACATCGATCTGAATAGCAGTTACTTGTATTTGAAAGTCAAAGTGTTAGAATCGGACGCCTCCGAATAAGACGCCGATGAGGCAGTAGCTCCCGTCAACAATTTCATGCGTTCGTTGTTCAGTGAAGTTGATTTATATTTTGAAAATAAAATTAGTCAGTCACAGCATGGATACTTACCCTTACCGAGCATACCAAGGAAATCTCATGACGTACGGAAATAAAGCCAAAACACCCATCTGGATGCCTGCGTGGTATGGAAACCTGACACAGCGGACGAGTTCAATAAGGTGGCTGGTAAAGATTTCCACAATAAGGGATTCGACGAACGTTAAAAGAAAATCAAACTAAGCCGTAGTTTAGTACTGAAGGATCGCTTGCATTTGGACATGTGGTTGCAAGAGAAGTATTTGCTGAACGGTGTGGATGTCTGACTAAGACTGAATCGCAGCAGTACCGCTTTCGATTTGATGGCTGATGTTGCCGGTTTCAAAACCAAACTAAAGAAGCCCGACTCTACGTACGACGCGTGGAAGTGTTACCTAAAGTGGGACACGATATCAGTCACACTTTGAGCAGAACGACCGCCAAGTAGCCGATAAGACGAGTGGAAGTGAAAGCCTGTACCTTTCCCAAGAATCAGCGATACAGGATCGAAGATCATCTGTTCCAAGGACAGTTACCCAAACGTTTAATCGTTGGTATCGTCAGCAATGCAGCCTTCAAAGGAACCCACAATCAAAATCTTTTCAACGTTCTGCACTTTGGCGTGGCCAAAATCGAAGTCTGTCGAGATGGCAAAACCATTTGTACCAGACTCTTCGAACCTGACTTTAGTGACAAGAAGAGTTACTTGAGGTCGTACTTGTCCGTGTACAATGCCACCAGACGGTTAGGAACCAACACCAGTCACGCTATAACGTACGAAGATTATGGAGGAGGCTACACTTTGTGGGCTTTTGGTTTCACACCTGACCAAGGCAGCGACGAGGGACATTTCCATCCTATAAAATCAGGCCAGATTCGTGTAGAACTTCAGTTTAAAGACCGAGAGACTGATGAAACGGTGAACGTCATCCTGTATGCCGAATTTGATAATACGATAGAAATCAACAGCTTGGGAGTAGTCATTCTAGACCATTAGCAGCTATGGAAGACTCTCTGAACAGTGGTGTTTCTTTGGAAATGGAATGGGAGGATGTGATGGAAGCAGAACCATCCACAAAAAACGACAAATACGAAGAGGACATGGTGGTCATGTCCAGGTGGCCAGAACAAGAATAACATTTACTTTCCTGTTTTGCTAAACACCTGTCGGAAAAAATTACGGCGTGGACCAAGAAAGATTGCTATGGATGTCAAAACGATCATCCCAGTCAAAATGAACACGATAAATGTCTCATGATAAATCAAGAAGATAAACTGGACTAGTATCTGGAGGACGCCTGGGGTCTCATCTCGGAAGAAGTAGTGTTGCATCAGTGGTATAAAGACTTGAGTGATCATTTGTGCCCTCCATTGACTGCTTAAGAGATCCATCACATCGAATCTTTCTTGGCTCTGAGTATGGAGACGAATCGAAGAGACAATTACTTGACATTGATTTTCAAGCAAAAAGTCAGGTTTGAATTGATGACTTATCATTACCTGTGAAAAAAATAAAAACAAGAAGAAACAAACAAAACAAAAAAATGGATACCTGGGAACTTTATTACCTTTTGAAAAACAGTTCGTACGCAGCTTCTGGGAATCTTGTCGTGTGAGCTAAAGATGAACTTCCTCATCCCAAACGTAAAGACCATCAAGCTTATGTCATCAACATTGACGACAGTCATCTCCCAGGAACCCACTGGGTAGCCGTTTACTTTCCCCACGATGCCTATTTTGAGTATTTTCATATGTATGGATTACCGCCTTTCGAAGAGGACATCATCACCTTTATGAGAAGAAATGCCCAAACGACTCGCTTGAATAATGATGAAATTACAAGGCACAGATTCCATGGTGTCTAGACAATATTGTGTGTATTTTCTTCATCAACGCAGTCTTGGATATCCTTTGGAACATTTAGTGACTTATTTTGATTGTGAATGCACTAGAAACGATGAAAAATAGATAGATGTTTTTGTGGTCATTATGGATATATCTTGTCTTTAGCTAGGAAACGTAGTGTACATTAATAGCCCTTGACTTCCATCCGTAGAAGTCTAGTTTGACTTCACAAGTTTGTCATCCTTGTCAAAAATAGTTTGCTTGAAAGATTTTTATATGATGTGTTGGTTGCTTGTGTGTTAAAAAAAAAAAAAAATGTTGTGTTTTAAAAAAAAAAAAAATTGTTGGTGGTTTGTTTTCATTTTTTTATCATTATCCATGTTACTTGACTTCTCTCTATCCCTCACCATGATATAAGCTATATAGTGTTCCTACCCCAAAAATCCCATAGGTATGTTTTCAATCGCGTCCGCGCTTGAGCCATATAAAGCCCGGCAGTCTCCAGTATGACCATCCATCGTTTACTCATCACCTATGAAGATGCCTTCAAGACTATATAAACTGAGCGAAGGCTACGTGAATTTACATCGTGTCCGACAAAACATGATACCCAAGCCTGATGAGATAGAGAATACCAGGATGTTAAAAATAGCCCAAGACCTGATAGAAGAGGTCTTTAAAGACGAAATCAAGAAGGAGCAAGAGGAATGGACGGATAAGTACAGATTTCAGAAACAGCAGAGAGAACAGCAGCAGCAACAACAGCAGGAGCCAGACAGAGGTTTGTGGACTGCCGTGTGGACATGAAAGATTTCTCCTTTACCTTCCGCAGAAGCAGACCCTATCTTGTAGGAAAACCTGCAGTCAGACGGGGACGCAATCTTAGAGGATAAAAGACTGCCATAACCCCGTCAACAAAACAGCCCTTTTCAGGGCTACCCCAATAATCTAGAAAAGAGATAGTAGACAAATTGCCAACAAATTACCACGCGTGGTATTGCGGGTAGGTGAGCAAGTTCTTCTTGCACGTACTGTCTTGATGCAATATTAGCATAATCAACATAGTTTTTGATAAGCGCAACCGACACGCCGCTGTCTCTGATTCCACCTTTGTCATGTTTTGCTACAGCGCCTTTGAGATTGACAATGATATACTGAATGTTCACGTTCGACGTTTTCCCTTTGCGAGTTTAATCTTCAAAAATCACAAGCCCCCCTCCAGTCTACACCACACCAACAACAACATTACTGTTAAATTGAAAAAAATTCCGCTTTGGTGACAAATCGGAACCGATCTACATCATCACCGTGTTGTCAAGCAGAGTAACGACTATAAACGTTGATAGGCATGGTCGATTATCACTAGCACACGTACTTTAATGTGGAATCAATATGTGCTTGCTGGGCCGGTGAACGCACCAGTGCGAGCAACACATCAACAACAAGAGAACTCCACATGGGGCCATCCAGCCGTGCTTGTACTGGCATAGTGGAAGGAAGCAGTGGTAGACAGATGACTCTGTCGTCTTCTTCAACCACTGCCCCGGGATAAATAATTTACCGGTCTTGGTGTTGGACACCAATGAATCTACGTAACAGGCGAGATCATGTTTGTGCACGTGCATGGTGGTGTCAAGACATGCCTCAAACATTTCTGATGCAACAACACTTAATTGTATGCACTCGAACGCAAACCAAACTTTATTTAAGTGTTCGAAGGTGTCGGTGGAAAACCTTCACTTGACATCGACAAGTACAACGCATCAGTCGGTGACAGCTGAGTTTCGGCAAATGTGCTTCAGTCGTTCATGTTCTCATACGGATACATGCCTTTCCTCGTGATAATGTCCGTGTTAATGGGATAGCATTGACGAGTGATTTTGAAGTTCTCCACCGGCAGATTGTTAGCTAACTTTTCCAGCGAAGAATTCATAAACTTGATCAAATCAGTGAACTGCAATTGTCCTAGCCGAAATGTCATGTATTTTTCCATGTTGTTGGTGATCAATTTAATCGGTGATCAATTTAATCAATTTGATTTAATCGGTGATCAATTTAATCGGTGAGTCGGATGCAATGTCTACTGCTCGCATGAAACAGTGACCATCGTACCCACGCAGGTTAGTAATCACCACAAGAATATTGGTTTAGTTAGGATATACTCTCAGCTGAAAATTAGACGCGTTGTGCGCGGCACAATTGTACGCGTCAGTGATGTGCAAGTGATCACGAACTTTGGAACCAAGACTTTAACTTTCATCGCTGGACGGGCTTTGCTCCTTGTCAACGAAAGCTTTTTCAAACATTCACCTGTTAGTGTCTTAGGAGAACTCATGAAATTTATCACCGGTCATAACCATGTGTGCTAGTGAATTAAGCCGCTGTCGAATCCATTTTGCTAAGACTTCGATCGCTCTGAAGAATTCATCCGTTGTGTCTGGAACGTTCACATTCTGAGCAAGATAAAGGACTGGTTACTGTGATTTGCCATCACATCAAACCACAATGAAACCAACACAGAATTCGTTCCGCAACTTGCACTGTCTGGTCAATGTCAGGCGCAATCGTGTCTTTGCCAGCAGATCTGCTTTCCACAGCGACATTCAGGCACTCAAAATCCCCGTAGGTGACATATGGGACTTTCAATTCTCTTAGAACTGCAGTAAATTTGACAGTGGTTTTACCAGGCTAGGGCATAATTGTGCACTGTGGTTTTTCACTGAGGCCGTCGCAGTAAATGTCATGACTGGTGAGCACTTCTAGTGTGTTCAGTGTATGCATGAACGAATATTTTAAACTCTTGTATTTGCTATGCCTATATAGTTTGCGTTGGATAACTTGTCATAGGGGTTAGAGGCAAGAAAGGCGGTATGGGGACTCATTGCCTAGGGAAATAATCAAAAGCCATATTTCTCTTCTACTGGAACATATGTAAAGATCTGGATGGGAAATAATTTTAAGGCAGAGTCCCATACACCTAGTCAGGTGGTGATGTGGAGGAGGATATGAAAACCCGATGGTTATTGAAGAAACAAATCATGACAGACTTTTACGTATTAGTTAATGATATGTACATGCGAGAGAGAGAGAGAGAGAGAAAGAGAGAGAGAGAGAGAGAGAGAGAGAGAGAGACAGAGATAGACTGAGAGAAAGACAGAGAGAGAGTAAGAATACAACCCTCACTTACAATTATATTCATGTTTTGATGTTATAAAGAAAACTAGTTCAGTAGCCTATTTTAAAAAAAAATAAGTAGATACATAAACATTTCAGTTTGAGAAAAGTGCTGAAAGCTTGAAATTGGCAATAAAGCATTGGAAGTTATTTTGACATATTGAACATTGTGGCAAATCATTCACAGTCGGTAGAACATATTGTAATTTGGTTAAGGAATACATATTGTAATCTTATAAAACACATAAATCTCAATTCGTTACAACGTTTTGAAATCCAACAGCTGATAGGACTGATCTGAGATCATTATCTCTTCCTCCGTACACTTATTGTGAAACAATGGGAAAGTCGTTTATGATAGGTACTGGTTGAAACAGAAACACCATAATAGTGACAGAGCTATTCAAAAACTATTATTTCAAACAGGTCGATATCAGAAAAGTGTATTGACATCACTATATTTGTTCAGTCAAATAAACGCAAGTCTGGTTTTGTTTTGGAAATATATTAACCTTTCATATCAAAAGGTTCTGAATCACTTATTGGCGATCCTATCAAGATGTCCCGATTATAATATTAAAGTACACATAAGCTGCTCAAAGGTTTTGCTATCTGGTAATCTGCTTTGTTAGAATTAAACTCTTCTTCTAATAAAATCATTCTCATTGACGGAGTAGAGTGCAGCTTTATTAGCAGTCCTCTCCTTTGTCTCAGCATGGCATCAGCCTTAGTCTAAAAGCCCCTGACTGTCGGAACAGCGGCCTCTTTACATGTCGAAGATATTAATTTGTTCCTAGGCAATGCCCTAACTGGATATAATGTCGAGTTTAATCCACGGGTAATTCACAAGTTTCATTCGATCAGAGAGTCAATTATGTTGAGATCAAAATCGTTCATTTATATGGTGCTTGTGCAGTTACCAGAGCTATGTTTACCTGAAGCAGTTATAACTTCCTGCATTACATATCATTTGTATACAAGGCAAGTAACATTCTCACCAGGAATGTTATTCAGAGACGAGTTGATATTTATCGAATCATATGCAGCTAAATTTAGATTGCCTTCAAAGCTAAATGAATAATCATTACTATCAAACGTTTTATTCTCATTTTAATTCTCATTATGGATACCAACCTTCCAAATATTTTCACTATTCTTAATATTCTCTCTCTCTCTCTCTCTCTCTCTCTCTCTCTCTCTCTCTCTCTCTCTCTCCATCTATCTATCTAGCTGGCTGTATGTCAATCCAACTGTCTGCCTGCCTGCCTGTCTGTCTGTGTGTATGTCTGTTTGCATATCTATCTGTCTAATATATAAGCATATATATATATGTATATATATATATATATATATATATATATATATATATATATATATATATATATGTTTGTGTGCATGTGTTTGTGTATCTTCTGACCCACATAACAAGTGAGAATTGAGTATTTATAACTGAACTGAACAGATGTAAACCAGTGTATGTCTACACTTTGCTTTAAAATATTTAACGTTTGACACCAGTCATTACGACAGTTGTTCAGCTTGCATAAAGTCATATCAAAATCCGGTTAACCTGGTACTTTTTTGTTTAAGTAGAGTGATCTGTAGGCACGTTAGTATTGGGCCTTTGCAAGTATGTATGTGTAAGGAAGTCAAGAAAGACAGGTTTTATAAGAACACAGTGAACAGATAAGACCTATCGGTTATTTGTATATGCTAAATAAAGGAAACAAATTGTGTGTTACGTTTTATTGTGTGCAGTCTCGTTTCTAATTTACTTCTTTACATATTCGTTATAATATAATTGATTCACTTTTAATTTCAAGCATAACATAAAGGGCATTTCAGTGCAAGGCAATGCTATAATTGTTCTTAAAATACAGCTTCTCTATTACAAGTATTACATGGAATGGAAATATTATATACAATACACATTCACACGTTTGTTTACCACATTTGTATGTTCCTTATCTATAACACAGTTCAGTATAAATAATATAGATTTACGTCATTCAAAAATACGGTCATCATATAATATAGGAACATATAATTTGGTGGAATAATAAAATCTATATGAAGTCATGACACCCTTAACACCATGTACAAATAGGACCAATCATTATAGTCCCGTGTTTCAGATGGTATTTGTCTGGACTTCTTCATCCACGGGGTGGCATTCTGCAAACTGTTTTTGTATGCTTGGTTTGCAAAATATGAATAACATGTGCACTATAATAATGTTGTCTACATTAAAGTACAATACATTAACTGTTATCAGTTTCAGATACAATATGGTATATATTCATAACAAAATATCTTCAATTTGAACAGAGGGTGCTAATATTATAAAACACTTAAATCATAATCAAACAGGTTTGTGCAATTATAATATATCCACATTTTGTAACACTACAATACAATAGTTTTATGTTACACTTTATAAACGCCCAAATTAAATATCATCATTCAAGTTTATAACAGTTTTCTAACCCTACAAAATAACTTTTTAACACAATCAAACCCCTAATTAATAATGTAACTATATCTAACTACTAATTATTAATGAACTGATTCAAACAATACGTAGAAATGCAATAAACATGAAAGCATAAATAAACATCATTTCTAATAATATGAGCTTTTTAAATAAACAGTTCAGTGTTTTAATTATTTCACCTACACCAAGCACATATTTTATTAGATGAATTGCCTCCTCCAGTTTTGTGATAATCTCTTCACCCTGTACGAACAATCAAGAAAACGTGAAAAGAAGGAGAATAAATATCAAGATTATGAGAAATCAAAACAAAATTATTATTCCCGTTTTAACATTTAAAAAACTAATAAAATGTAGCTGTATCACTATATTGGAATGACTTTGAAGAGTAATTATCTAGCCTCATACAACCCATGTAATTATATTCTGTGAGTATAAAAGATATTTGATGATGTAAGCCAGGAGCAAAATGCTCAATAACGAATGATACGAATTATGGCATGTTTTTTTTGTGTTTAGTTTGTGGACTGATTGATATTATTTTCGTGCTGGGTGCTTTGTGTGACTGCGTAATTAGTAATAGCTGAATAAATCTCCCCAAAGATAAGCTTTTCTGGTAAAAAAAAAATCATCTATACGTCTAGAGCAAAAAGTTTGAACAATACTATATTAATAACTTCTTTGTTATCCTGAAAGGTTTGTAGCATTCTAAGCGACACTTTCTACACAATTCAACACTCTGGTGTTAGCAAATATTTGTTTTATCTTCAATGCTGATTATTCCCCCAAACCAGGTATTAAATGCCTATAACATATGTTGTGTGGCTGTTTATGCTGATTGTCCCAAAATGAAATACAGACAGGTCGCCCAGATAAGTGAACATACTTCTGTTTAATTCCATGTGTTTCGTATTGCAAATGGAGTTGAATAAGCTCAGGGGCGTGGAGTTTGTGGAAATGAAGTCAACTGCATACAGTTACAAAATGCTTATTGTTTAAGAAGATAATCATACAACTCTACTTCATCAACTCTTGGGATAATTATGAGTGGGCTTTTTCTTAAACTTGTAATCGCCATGCTGAGCACATTATTGGCTTTTTTAGAGGCATGCTAAGCGTGCATACCTCTCAACCAGTTGGAAATCATCCTAGGTTATACACATGCTATACCAGTTGTCTGAAGGATGGTTCTCCATTCCGTCCCCGACCCAACTAGTGTCTTAATTTTGGTGAACATTTTCATAAATATATTATTCAAATTATCTTTCCACAAGAACACGGTATTTATGCAGGCAGGATTATTGCTATTTATGTTACCAATCATCAGATATGTATAAGAAGGTCACTGACAAAGCCTACCAACTAATAAAACTAAGCTGACTAATCAAGTGAATACATGCATAACTATTACATCTACATATTTTTTGTTGTTATTCCTTGATAATACGCATTTTATATAGACTATATAGTTGTTTTGAATCCCACAAAGACTTATATTACCGCTGGTAATGTATGCTATCATTTACTCCCACCACATTTGCAGCGATAGCCGAAATGGCAGCGTGGATGATTCCATCCCTGACACTTAGTGCACTGAAAAAGAAAGGGAAAAGTCAAGAAATGTTGCGAATTAACAGTTTCTGATGCAAACACCTAAACTGACTCAATATTGCAAATGCTTTCTCTCTATATATATATATATGTATGTGTGTGTGTGTGTGTGTGTATGTACATGTCTTTATCATTCTAAGCTCTTTTGAAAATAGCTTATTTCTATGTTTGACACAACGATCATATTCATGGATAGAGCAATTTGACTGACAGAGTCATCAGTTTCAAACCAAATATTCTAAATATTTCGTCTATTGTCACAATATTTAATGAAAACAACCTTGACTTGTTTTATTTAATATGTCTTGTTCGTAATTTTTAATACAGTTAAATATTCTGTATAATGTTGAACTCTATCAATCACATACATGTGTTATATTTTCCTGAAATCATAATATTTTGACATATTTTAATATAAGCCAATATTGAATCATAATCAATGCCTTTAAACCATTAGAGCCTGTAGTGTGGTAATGCTTAGGCATTCAGATGAGATCTCTTCCCATGAATCTTATTAACAATATCTGATAAATAGACTTGCTTACAATACAGGATAATATAAACATATACACTATACAAGACATACAATATGCTCCTAATAATAATCTACGAAATGATGATATACATGATGTCTGCAATATTCGTCACGATATATGAAACTAAGGGTAGCAACATATATTTTTCAAGTACATTACACACATTTATGAGAACCATACAATAAAGTAATATTTGTGATTTGTTTATTAATACATCAATACTTTTTATCATCAAAAGAATTAAATGAACGTATCATACCGGCATCATAAATGTACTAACTGACCATACTGTTTTAACAGCGTATGTGACAATTTGTATCTTCATAACTGTACCATACATACTAACTCTTCAGTGTATGAAATGGGCAAT
>JAECUM010095930.1:0-22966 GCA_016617855.1 Megalonaias nervosa | reverse complement strand
AAAACTATGATACAATAACAGAACCAAAATGAGGGCCCTTTTCCCGTCAAATTCGTAAATTTGAGTAAAGAACATTTTTAATGTCTAAAAAATAGACTTTGAATTCAACCTCTGTAAACATGTTTACCTCCAAATTAATAATGGCCATAATATATAATCTAAAATCATAGGGACATATTCGCTATGTAATATGATGTTTATAAAATAACAAGACATTATTATGTAAATCATTGAATAATTAAATTAACCAAAACGTTGCCAAGCTATATTTGAGATGTATTAGGAAATCTTTTTTTTTCCCCCCTGAAAATGCTAAAATCGTTTCGAATGAATTCAAAATAAAAACAAAACGAATGCTTGCCCCTGACGCGCCAGTAAACCCAAACGAATACTTGCCCATGACTTGCCAGTAGACCCAAACGAATACTTGCCCATGACTTGCCAGTAGACCCAAACGAATACTTGCCCATGACTTGCCAGTAGACCCAAACGAATACTTGCCCATGACTTGCCAGTAGACCCAAACGAATACTTGCCCATGACTTGCTAGTAGACCCAACGAATGCTTGCCCATGACTTGCCAGTAGACCCAACGAATACTTGCCCATGACTTGCCAGTAGACCCAAACGAATTCTTGCCCATGACTTGCCAGTAGACCCAAACGAATACTTGCCCATGACTTGCAGGTAGACCCAACGAATTCTTGCCCATGACTTGCCAGTAGACCCAAACGAATACTTGCCCATGACATGCCAGTAGACCCAACAAATACTTGCGCATGACTTGCCAGTAGACCCAAACGAATACTTGCCCATGACTTGCCAGTAGACCCAACGAATACTTGCCCATGACTTGCCAGTAAACCCAACGAATACTTGCTCCTGACTTGCCAGCTACTGTGATAATTGGAATGATTTATTTCCTGATTACCACCATTACTACCATGGCAGGCTTCGGGTTACAAACAAATTTGGGATAATTGTGGAAATGGGAATGTTTACATTGTTTACTAATTACACTTAAACTCTTATGGCACGCTTCGGGATAAAAGCTTGATGAAGGATCTACAAATACACCATTGCTCTCGGCTTTGGTATTTAGGATGTAGGACTTCTGGCTGTATTCTTTGATAATTATGTACATAATTTTAAAAAAAATCAAGCTAAAGCGATACAAGCTGGGAAAGAATACAACGCCCGGCGTTATTGATAATAATCGGTCTGGTTTGGTCCTTTGTCGTATTTTGAACTACTGCATAGCAAATACCAACCAATACTGAAGTTTGTATGAAGTTTTCTTATTAATGAAATAAGAAATTATTATTTTTTTTTTTTTTACTTCTTCTAATAACAAAATGATTCTAGTGGCAATATTTGAAGAAAAATAAAAGAAATATGCCGCATCCAGGTCTCGCCTCCGGCTCGCAATCCTGATTAAAACTTGAAGTTAATTTATTGTGGAAGCTCTTCACCGAAAAGTACTATCGAGTTTGATTCTTGTCGAGGCTAGTAACACCGTAAACAAATTTCCACCTGCAGAAAACCCATTTATTATCCAAAATGAGTGGCAACAGCAAATCAATGTGCGTAGTTTTTATACATTCTTACTGAATTTTTTTTATCGCTCTAAAGTATATGTCGCACCCCAAAAGTTTAATTTGAATCGAGCTACCACTGTAATAAAATAAAAAGCGCCAACACCGACACACAGCAACGGTGAACATCCTTGAAGTATTTAGAATACTTGTTCAGTCATCAATGATTGCATATTACTAAGATGGCCTGTACCTAATTTATGATGCCTTTTATTTTGGGGGTGTTTTTATATTAAGTTGCAGCAAATACTATAATCGAGGCTGAATGTAAGACTCGTTTGATTTCAAGCTACTATATTATTCGCAGACCACGCCGTTTGTTGTAACGCTCCTACCGATTTTAGATACAAAAGGCTTCAAGAACAAAAAAAATTTCAGTAATTTCATTCATTGATTTATAATGTCTAATGTGTTTGTCGTAGGAATTCCTAACACTCAACTTGGCGTTTCGAATCGAACCTGAGTTTCTTGAGTAACACTATCGGCATATTTGCATGGGCCAGTCTATGATTTAAAGCAACATATATGATGTAGTTCACCATCTTTTATAATGTCAATAATTATGTAAATTTTGGAGTTAGATCTCTTTGAACACATATATACAAGAGTTCCTTCTTTTTATTTGTTCAGTTTATTGTAAAAAAATGTTAAAACTATGGTACAAGTCACATGGGTCATGTAGGCATCCAGCATTGACTACTTCAGTAATGGGTGTCATTTTTTAGACGCATGGGTCATGTAGGCATCCAGCACTGACTACTTCAGTAATGGGTGTCATTTTTTAGACGCATGGGTCATGTAGGCATCCAGCACTGACTACTTTAAGTGGCAAGTACCCACTTCAGTTGGATATGTATACATCCATATTCCTTTGAAAGGTCATTATTTACATGCCCCGAGATGTGCATAGGGCAAAATCGGTGTTAAAGTACATAGACATTTTTGGACTAAATGAACCTAAAGTGTGATCCAGTACAATCTGGATTGAATTTTGCGTGCTGTGATGTCACAATGAAAGCTATGCATATTGATAAACAAATTTGTACTACCCTTGATTGTGATGATTCCACTCAATGTGCTCTTATTTTGAGCCAAATTTAGTACATGGCTGCCATTGTAAAAGTCCATAGCAATAGATAATCTTCATCTGGAAGTTTCTTGGTGACAGTTAAGGTGCAGAGCATTCAATAATCAGGATTGAATAGACTTTGGTTTAAAAAAAATTAGTGTTAAATTTCATAATAACAATTTATATTTAATTGAAAATGAGTAAATATGTATACATGACCCATGTGACTTGTACTATATACATTGCAAATATTGGACACAGGCAAGAAAAGATTTTACTGAAATGGACTATTCTATAAACCAGAAAAGGATAGTGAGCAGTCTGTCTTTTTGTTTATATCAGGAGCTTCTGTTTGCTTGGAAATGCAATAAGTCAGCAGTTGGGGATCCATTAGTCAGGCTAAAAATTATAAATCAATAAATGAAATGACTAACTTCTCTGTAGTTTATATATCCTTGATCTTTTTGTTTTTAAAATTGTAGGTGGGGTACAAACAAATGGGAGGATGTGTGAATACTATAATACTAATATAACTACCTCAACTTCTTGGATGGGGTGCTAACGTGAGCCTACTGTATCAATGGAGCAACACTATGTGTATTATACCCAGTGCTTTTTCAGCCCACAATAAAAGAGTCTGAACATATGTTGAAAGAAATTAAATAGCCCTTGTCC
Source organism: Megalonaias nervosa (assembly GCA_016617855.1). Taxonomy (NCBI): domain Eukaryota; kingdom Metazoa; phylum Mollusca; class Bivalvia; order Unionida; family Unionidae; genus Megalonaias; species Megalonaias nervosa. The sequence continues at coordinate 19,627 of JAECUM010095930.1, read as the reverse complement.
TTAATACCAGAGTTTGCTGTATATCATGGTAGAAATATGTGTACAATATCGTTTACCTACTTTATCAATTTTTTCATTTGGATCTTCCACTATATTAGTTAAACCAATAAAAACTTCCATTTTTAGTCTTGCTTATTTGCGTGCCATATAAGAACATTGCAGCCTTATTTAGACATGTAAACAGATCATAGTAAATATGGTATGCATTGAATAATGTATGATAGAATATCCAAATATGGCATAGTGAGCCTTATTTGAAACAAATTACATGTACCATGAGAATCTCATATTATCTGTGAGGGTGGACAAGTTGAGGTTAGCATAAACATTCAAATATAATTTACCTGATATAACATTATTGTTAGCCAAGCTTCATGTAAAACATAACTCTCCATAAGTAGTAGATTTTAACTAGTCATCTTTTTGTCTTTGACAATAGTTTTATTTGCTCCATTATAAGGTGTATGATTAGATTGGTATAATGCCCTAGTTACAGTAGTACTTCCAGTAATTATTTGATATAGAATGTTTTGGCACTAACCCACAACACTCTACAGTGGTGCGCCGACTGATTTGATCAGACTCACCCCAGAACCAATTAACTTTTCCATTGCTGCTTTATCTTCTGCCAATTCCAGTGTGAGGCTTCTTATGCCCTTTTGCCAGCCTTGGTGATTAAATTCCTGTGGCTAGGTCCAGTAATCCAGACAACCATATCATGCCAATAGGTCTGCCCTGCAAAGCCATGGCATCCTATTTCCACTGATAGATTCCAGACCTAACATCTGTTCTGGTGGCACTCATGGATGAGTGGCTGAGGCCAATTTCCTCTCATGGGCCTCTTCCATTCTAGTTTTCCATAGCACTGTGAGTTCCAGCAAAATCACAAGATACTAATGATTACCTTTAATCCCATTTTTGTAAGCTATTGTTGTTAAACTTATACAGCTCTATACTCCTTCACCTCTGGTAGAAAAAGAATATTGAACGAATCATGTCAAATTTTTGTTGGTTGTTATTGCTAAAACATCAGACTCCTGTGATCTCATGGGTGAAAATCTCCAGTAATTTCACCTAGTTGATGAACCTTTTCCATTATTCACTCAAGACAAACAAATTCTCTTGCTATTTTATGCTCAAAAGATTTGGCAAATTAAAGTGTATCAAGAGTTTGAAAGCAACATATTTGTTAGCCATTTATGCTTTGCATTGTTTTGTGTACAGTCACACAGTAAATTTGAGTGACATTATTCATTGTTTTGTGTACAGTCAAACAGTAAATCTGAGTGACATTATTCATTGTTTTGTGTACAATCACAGTAAATCTGAGTGACATTATTCATTGTTTTTGTGTACAGTCACACAGTAAATCTGAGTGATATTCATTGTTTTGTGTACAGTCACAGTAAATCTGAGTGACATTATTCATTGTTTGTGTACAGTCATACAGTAAATCTGAGTGACATTATTCATTGTTTTGTGTACAGTCACACAGTAATCTGAATGATATTATTCTTTCTTAATTCATGGTAGCAAAGCAGACACCAAAAGTAAAACATTAAAAAGCTTAGAGTGTGATTTGATCCTGGATCATTTGCATGATAGGTCAACATATATCCATTTTTTGACTGATACATTTAAATAAGATAGTTCTTTGCTGTTATGGCTGGCTATTGAAAACAAAATTCTTGACTGTTAAATTTAATTATAAAATTTTTTTCCTTTGTGAAAAAATCACCAATTCATGGACTAGATTTTGATTGTTTGCACACCATATCATAATTATTATAATCCATGCTGTGAGACAGACACCAGTCACAGTACATTGTTATAATCCACATTGTGAGACAGACACCATATCATAATTATTGTAATCCACACTGTGAGACATATGGTCTCATAAAATGATCCAGATATTCTGATATCCTTTCTGTGGGATGCCTATTATCGGAAATTATAGGTCTGCCTGGGTTTCCTTGTTTGTGGATTTTAGGTAAAAGATAAAATCTACCTGCCCTTGGGTTTTCTGGGCTTAAGTAGTTTCTCGTTTGCTGGTCTATGTGCCCAATTTGGTACGCCTCATCAATAATATTTGTGATGGATTTTGTATATTCCAGTGTTGGATCATGGTCTAATTTTTGGTAGAACCTAGTGTCACTTAGCTGTCTACTTGCTTCACTAATGTAGTCTTCCCTATTCATAACGACCACAGCAGAACCCTTATCTGCAGGCTTAATTATGATGTCTGTTCTGTTTTTTAGTGAGTGTAGGGCATCTGTTTCTTCTTTTGTTAAATTAGAGTAACTGTTAGTATGGTTGATGTGTCTGGAAGTGTTGTTTTCAACCGAGTTGATAAAGGCTTCTAGATTTGGAATTGAATTTTTTGGTGGAGTACAATTACTTTTCTTTCTGAATTTGGGTTGGTCGCAGCATATAGTTTCCTCTGATTTATTTATTAGCTGCAAGGCAAAATGGGCATTGAGTCTTAGTCAGCAGCTAAACTCTTTGGTGTCCTTTTTTAGCTTCCGTCTGTCGTTTGTCTTTGGATGGGGACAGAAACTCAAACCTTTCGATAAAAGTTTTATTTCTGCCTCTGTAAGTTCTAACTTTGAGATATTGACCACTGTGTTAGTAACAGTTGAATTAATTTTTGCTATAGAGTGCTTATGATTCTTCTTTTTACGGTGATTTTTCTTCTTATGTTTGTTTTTAGAAGAAATTTCGTCAATTGAAATTTTTTCACAACAGTGATTTGGTTGTAGATCATGACTTCTAAGTTTCTCAACCAATGTGAGTACGTGAGAAAGCTTGCTAGTAGCTTCATGTGGGTCGGTGGTTCTTTCCGGGGTTTTCCCAGGTTCGTCCTCCACCGTTTATACTGGCCACCATGTACATCCTATCTTGTTCTGAAAAATGGCATTAAACCCTACAACAACAACAACAACTTCTACGTTTTCTTTCTCTGATTTTGTATAGTTTTGCAGAGAGTCTTTGTTGATCCTTATTTAATTTAGAGTAAAATGTTTGCAATTGTTCCTCTGTGGAAACTGAATTCAGCTGCTGTTTTAGTTCTTCCATGATTGCTGATTTAACTAGATATTGATGTTTTAAGTTTTCCCCAAGTAGGGCTGTGAGTTTCATGGATGCATCATGGGCTACTTTATTCCATCTTTTGTTGAATCTGTTTAAACTCTTGCCCATAATTTGAGGCTTGACATGAATTTAATGACCTTTAGTGACTGTGTTTGTTTTGAGTAAATGATGCAAGAGAGTGCGATGATGCTTTAGACGAAGTAAGGCATTAGTTTCATTGCATAAAGTTTTGAGTGTTTTCTGTATTGGTTGAGACATTGTCTCCATTCCTCAAGGACATCCTAGTCAGGGCGAAGCTAACGCCAATTGCTAATCAAGACCACCCTAGTCAATCTGACCCCTGTGGCAATAAAAGGTGCAAAACCTGTCAACATATGATAGAGACCAGGACATTTTCTAGCACAGTGACTAGAGAAAAACTAAACATACATGGTCAAAGCAAAATGTATAAAACAGAGAATGTAATTTACCTCATCACATGTAAGATCTGGATCCTTCAGTATGTCAGAGAAACTGAAAAGCTACACAAAAGGATCAACCTTCATAGATCTGATTGGATGACAAAGAAACTGTACAGAAGCCTGGTCGCAGAACACTTCTTCTCCCCTGGCCACACTTTCAGTGATATAACACTTATTGTGATTGCTCACAACCCCAACTGGAGTTCCGAAACCAGGAAAGAAAAGTTATCTTACTGGATATGCTGCCTTAGAGCATTGAAACCAAGCGGTTTAAACCAAGAAGACTAGAAAAAGACAGCCACGTTCAAATAAAATTATCTTTTGCAGCTGACACATTTTCTTTCAAATAATTCTCTAAATTTGCTTAATAGCCTATAATTACTACCATAACAATGAAATATCTGGGATATAATTTGTGCTTACATAAATTTACATAAAATAACAGATGTCGTTATGGCTCATCAATTTCTAGGTCAATAATAAATATTTTCCAGCATCTGCAACAAATAAACTAGTTGAAACATAATCAATTTAAAGGTTTAATTCTTGTAGAAACAGCCATGTAAAGTATTGCAAATATTGTGTTTTTTTTCTATTTTATTTGTCTTGTCAATGTTTTGTATTTGCAATTGAAAAACACTCAGAAAGCACTCAGGCTAGTTAGATACTAGTTTTGCACTGTTCATTATCAGTTTGTTGCATTTATCTTAATCAATCCCTGACACACATGATCCCTTGCTGGATCCAGTGCACTTGAAAGGACTGTTATTTGCCATACGATTTGTATTCTTTATATTTATCTGTATCTATCTATCTATCTATCTATCTATCTATATATATATATATATATATATATATATATATATATATATATATATATATATATATGTCATTGATATATTTTATGATGTTCATCAAAGTTTTGAGATGACTTTATATCCACCATGTTGACCTTTTCATGGTGCAGTATTTAAATAACTTTGAAATGTCTGTCTTCAGGGAAAACCAGGCCAAGTTCTGCCAGGGCAGAGTCAGTATGGTGGAAAAGCAGTTCGGATTACTATGCCACACTCTTGGCTCCATCACAAGAAAGACAGCCCGTCTTCGCGATAAAGGTAAAACTTTACTTTTCTTTGAACAAAAGGTGTAATCACCATCCAGGATGTAAACTTAATACATTAAAATAATTACAATTGAATTTACTGAAGACTTTTTAAGACTGTATATTTGTATTATTTGATGTTAAAGATATATAACTGCAGATTTCTAAAGTGACACATGTAAAATGAATTATATGTTTTGTAAGATACCATGATAAGTTTTATTGATTTATAGATATTACAGTATCTTTGAATTTTAAAGAGTATAATCTGTGGATCAACATAGTCAGTCCCTAGATATGGTGAAAGAAATAAATTTATTTTTAAGACTTTTTTATCAACTATATGGCTGAGGTTACTTCATGTTTAAATTTTGTATTTTGGTAAGTTTTTCAGGCTCTGTTAGCCACAGACACATGCAGCTTTCTGTTAGCCACAGACACATGCAGCTTTGTATGCAGATGTGTCTTGTTGAGTACAATATCACTGTGTCAAATGTAGATCACAGTGACCCTTATTTTGTGTACAGTCACTTTGGTTAAGTTATACATTTAGGTCAGTTTATTGAGCATTGTTAGTCATTCTGCTTGGTATGTAGAAGTATCTTGGTGAAGACAATATTGTTTACTGTATGACATTAAGTTCAAGCTTTAGTGACTGGTTAAGTTTTGCATTCAGGTCAATATTTTGGGCATATTGGGCAACAGAGTTGTGTAACTGGGTGTATGGATGTGTTGTACAGAGTGGTACAACACCATCTTAGCCAAAGTAGGTCACATGGACTAGTCGTGCATTCTCATTCTAAATTTCATGCTTCATTGACTTAGGATAAGTTTTGTGTTTAGGGGTCAGTTTCACATGCACATTTTAACTGTATGTTCATACAAAAGGGAGTGGCTGGGTGTTCGTGTTATATAAACACATTTCTAGTTTATTTTTACAACAGTGTTACTTAGATAATTTAGAAAAAATATTGTGTGCTTTAAACTATATAAGCAGCAGCAGAGGGGGTGAACAGACCATTTTGCTTGAGACATTATTTATGAAAAAATAAGCCTTCCTACGAAAAGGAAATCTTAAGGTCAATAATGTTAAACCACAACCTCTAACTGACCATGAGATTTCTCTAATTGGGTTAGCTTATCTCGTTACTTTATCTCTGACTCTTTGGGTTTTTTTTATGGTGTGTTTCGTTTACGCGCTGTTCACTCAACGTTGGTTGTTCACCCCCTCTGCTGCTGTAAATTAAACAGCCATTATAAATATTATCAATAATGATTGGAGAACCACACTCAGCTAGATTAGCTCGAGAGCGACTAGATGCAATCAAAAAATATTTACCCGTCCGTGATTTAGTCAAACAACAACTACAATTACGTCAGGAGTCTCAAGTGGAATTTACAGAAGGTACAGAACAATTATTTAAACTGATTGTCGAACCAACAAAGAAAATTGTTACAGCAACTGAGGCAACACAAAGAGCTCTTGAAGCATTACCTGTTGATATTGCTGCTCGTATTCAAGCAGCTCAACCTGGGGCTCAACCACAACAACAACCACCACCACAACCACAACCTAAACCAAGAACCAGAATTAAGATAATAGATAAATTTGCACCTGAAGGTATTGCTGCTATCAAGGACCCAAAGCAATTACTTGATATTGCCGCATTTGGATATGATGAAAGACAAAAATATGTAAAACCAGAAAATGTTAAATCTCTAAAACGTGCTGATTGGATCAAGGATGTATATCGCATCGCTACTGGTATTCCAGAAATTAGATCTAATGAAGATATTATTAATTTTAATAGATTTGATGAGATTGTACATAGACATATAGAAGAAAGAGCTAAACAATTTGAATTACAGAAACCAGTAAAAACACTTGCAGAACAAGTTCAACAATTTCCACAATTACTTCGTAATTATCCACAACCACAACAATCACCACGATTACTACCACCACTACCACAACAATTTGAATTACCATCACCACAACGATCACAACGACTACAACAAGAGCTACAACAACGAGAACAACAACGACAAGAAATAATGAAACAATTGAAATCACCACGACAACCAGTTAGAACAACAGAGGAAGAATATCAAGATCCTGGCGCAACTGGAAGTGGTTTAGGAAGTGGCTTTATTACTTGTCCCAATAACGTCCTTGCTGATGTTGATCGACTAGAAATTCTCATTGGAGGAAAACGAGCTGGCAATAATTCCCCAGAAATCATTAATGAAGCAGCTGATATTTGTAAACGATTATTTACAGGTGGTGTTATGGATATTAATGTATATCCGTCCCTCATTAATGAAATCGCCGATGATTATCATAGTGACTAAGTATGTAATTAGATGCAATTAGTGATAAAATCACTTAATAATAATATGATCATACATAATACTCATAGACCAACCATGGTCAGGGTAATAAATTCACGATTACCAGTATACAAAACAACCTACGGAGATGGACTAGGTGATGTTGTTCAAGGTCTATTTAGAAGGATAGCCCCAAAAGCAATACCGCTTGCAAAGCAACTGGGAATGAAAGCTATTGACGTTGTTCGTGAAAAAGGTATTGGTGCTGTTGGTGATGTTGCTAATAAAGCATTCTCAGCAATCAAGGATAGACTAGCACGATTAATACGACGAAAACCTCAACCAGTGAAACTGGCCAGCACTGAAGTGATGCCCGCAAATGTCAGTAAAATAATAAATCAAGCTGCTAATCAAAAACTAGCAGAGTTGGCTACCAACACTAATGTTGGGTTAGAAAAAGAAAAAATATAACCGCTAGTCTGATAGCAGGAAGCGGTCTTCGTGTTAGACGAAGACGATAATAATAAATAATGTTCAGGCGTATATCTGATCCCGCGTTTGACATGGATGCACCAGTTTTAAAAGATGAATCTGTGCGCGATTATCAATATTATTCTTATGACGCACGTGTACCTGTCGAGCGTGGAAGAATTGAGATACAAGTTCAAGATACAAGCAGATACTTCTTACCCGCTGAAGCATTTATCGAGGTTGAAGGTGAAATTCTAAAAACAGATAATACTGAATATGTAGCTGATATGGGTGTTAGTTTTGTTAATAATGGTATTATGGCGTTATTTAAAGGTGCAGCATATATCATTGATGGATGAGAGATTGAGATCTGTCATAAAAACATCGACATTGCCACAACGATACTTGGTCTTGCGCGATATAGTGATGATTACTCAAGATCAGCTGGTCCGTCAATGATGTTTTCAAAGGATACTTCTAATTTTCCAGAGTATCAACAATATGAACTAAGACGACCAAGAAACTTCACCAACAACGCTGATGCTGATGTAAATCTGGTGGTTCATGGTGCTGATCCAGATTTTAACTTAGGATTTAGATCACATCGAGCAATGTTAATCGGTGCAAGGAGAAGATTTTCATGTGCAATTCCATTATCACATATCTTTTGATTCTGTAGAAATGTCAGAAAAGTCATTTTTGGAGCTAAACACTCTGTTGTACTTGTAAGAAAAGGTACCGACGATGATGCAATATGGCGACCCGCTGGTACTGATGCTGGTAAAGTAATTCTTACAAAACTTTCTCTGTGGATGCCAGTAATGACTCCAACAATACCTGAAGAAGAACATTTACTTTCTTTTATGAGTCAAGGTGGTAAATCAATGTTATCATGTTTGACAATGACCACAGATGCTGTGCAGAGTAATGTTAATGGTTTATTTACTTGGCAGATAGCATCACAGCAAGGTGTTTCTGCACCAAGACATATATTTATTGCGTTTCAAAATACTGAACGAGTAAACTCACAAAATCTAAGCATAATGATATTTGACACGCTTGGGGTTAGTGAAGTTTCTTTGAGGATAAACGGACATCAAGAACCTTCTGAAGAAGTGTTGCTAAATTTTGAAAATAATCATGTTGCGCGTGCATATCATCGATTAATGACATTTTTGGGACGTGATCAAAATATTGATTCTGGTTTACAAATATCACAGCTAGATTTTACAACATTATATCCGATTTATTACTTTTCGCTGGAACATTTAGATTTGTTCAGACAATCTGTCGTTGATATAAATTTTCGAGCTCACGTAAACCAAGGAGATATTGCTAATTACAGAGCTGTCGCTGTCATACTTAGCGATAAATCAATGTTACTTGAAGGTGTTGGTGGACGAATGAGAGTTATTGATGCCCCAGTAGAAAACATGTAATTAGATCACTCATAATAATTATAAATGTCATATCTAGTTAATGTCGGTCTGACTCCTGGTCAGATTAAAAAGCTACAATCATCATCAAAAAATAATTGTGCGGCAAAAATATCACTAAAGCGAGAACAAATTGCAGGTGGTCCGAATAAGCTATCATTATCAGAACGCCAGCATTGGCATTTCAATGAAGCAAAAAAATTAAATAAAGGTATAAAACTTAATCTTTCTGCGAGTGTCATTAAAGACATTGTTAAAACGGGTGGCATATTTCCACTTCTTGCCGCATTACCAGCAATAATAGCCGCTGCAGCCCCAGCTGTTGCAAAAGCAGCTGCATTAGACGCTGTTGGAACCGCTGCTGGAATGGCATTAAAGAAAGCAACGGGTCAAGGAATTATGCATGCAGAAAACTTAAAAAAAAGATCATGGGCAAAAAAATATGGAAGACGTCTAAGAGCACCAAACGTACCACAGCCGGGCCGTCTAAGATTATCAGGCCCAGCATACGGTCGCGGTCTAAGATTGCTAGGGACCCCATATTCATGGTACGGAAAAGGTCTAAGACTGCCCCGGTAACTTTGTCATCGAATTCGATGATTCTTCCTATGTCTAATTTTGATTTACTTAATGCCGCTAAGCAACTGAATATAAAAAACTTTAGAGGAGTTTTAATGCGTGATCAATTACCTACCGTTGCAATGCAACATGAAACTGGTATTATTAATCTCGATAAAAACTCTGGCCCAGGCACTCATTGGGTGGCATATGCAATTGATCCACGTGGAATTATTTATTTTGATTCATATGGACTGGCACCACCAAAAGAATTTTTAAAATATGTTAGCACAGTAAGTGCTGCTATGCAAAGTAAGAATTCAATGCATTCTCAAATCTGGTATTCAACATTACCAACACAAAAATTAACTGATCTGCCGATATGTGGTCGAGAAGTACTCGCTGTACTTGATGCTGTATCAAAATCAACAACACCACCTCGTAAAGTCATGCATGAATATACTACGTTGTCACACTTAAACAGATATCAGTAAATATAATGGTAGATATTTATGGAAGATCTTCTCGCAAAGCTCAGCAGCAAGTCGATTTATCTAAATATGCAACTCTTGATCAGCTCAGAAATGAAATCGATGATTTATTAAATATCGCAAGTGTGGATCAAAATGAAGTCGTTGTTTTTCAGGATAAACAAGGATGATTAAAGACGAGTAATATACAACTGTTAGATGTTCTTATACGAATTCCCACCGCGGTTATTAATAATATCGTTACTTTTGCTGATCAAGGTAAAATACAAGATTCCGGTAAGTCAGTTAACGATTTTATCAAGCGAGCTGGTGATTCATTCACGGGTAACATTATCATGAACCGAAATAAAATTATAGACCTTGGAAACCCAGCCGCAGATACAGATGCAGCAACAAAAAAATACGTAGATGATCAAGAATCTAAGTACGTATTGGTCAATGGTGGTATAATGCGTGCATTTCTCAACATGAATAATAATGGTATTAATAATCTTAGAACACCAGAATCAGATTTCGATGCTGCAACGAAGAAATATGTAGACAATAAGGAAATTCCTATGACAACTTCATTAGCTACAATCAATAATGAAATGACTACACTCAATACTAATTTTGCTAATCACATACAAATGTTCTTAAATTTTCGTAGAAACATAAACAGATCTATTAATGATTTTTTTGGAAGTCCAGCGGTTGTAGATATCAAACTCTCCGATATTAGCACGAAACTCAACGACATCATTAACGGAATACCTAATATTGTTCAAAAAACTAATCTGATTAAAATTCCACACAGACAAATTAAAAATATCGTGTACACAGTAGCATCAGGATCATCAACATGGACACCGCGCGATAACACTCTCGAACATACCGCAGAAGTAACTGGGTTATACAGGCTATCCGTGTACAGTTTGGAAATTACTGCGGCCACTTCATCATCACCTAATGTACATTATAATCCTCTGTTGGTGATGCTAACCAAAGACATCAAAGAAACGTTTACGTTGACATCAACGGAAATGCCCCCGAGACATTACTGGTGGTGTCTGGAATTCGTAGCTGAAACTGTTTAATTACTTAATTAAATGATGTCATTGTATAATGAATCAAGTGACGGAGTCACTTATCGACGTTCAACGTCACAGATACGCTCAAGTATGTGAGTGTCAAACCAAACTAAAAAATATCATCGACGATTATACAGTAAAAGTAAAAAAATATCGCAGACGTATGGTTGTTATTGATATAATTGTTTACTCAGTTTCTGCTGTTATTGCTGGAACGGGATTATTATTATCAACAATAACAATGACAGCACCTGCAGTTGTAACAATTGTCGTTTCAACTTCAACGATTATCGCAGGCATTCTCAGTATTATCGCTAAGAAGATATCTACGTGTACAAATGATAAATTACACGATTACATAATAAAACTACACACATTAACAACATCTTATTCTAAACTATCATCGTATCTTTCTGCGTACCTCAGCGATGGTAAAATATCTGATGAGGAGTTCGCAACGATAATGAAAACCTACAATGAAGCATTTAGAATCGCTAGCGATTCTAGTGATAAAGTAACTTGTGATAAAGTGGAAGATTGAATTCCCAAGAGAGAACGCGTTGTGTTCTATTAAAATAATAATTAAATAACGGAGCATTTTAAATAATGTCGACATTAGAACTATTACAACAGATCGTCACTAATACAACGCCATCAAAAACTACTATGATATCATTAAGTTCGACCAATCCTGAATTTAGCATTAACTTTCCAACTGCAATTCCAGCAAGTGAAATAGCATTAGCACAATTATGAGTTTATAATAGCTGGCCAAATATCAGGTCAAAATTGTTTGGTGGACTACCAGCAAACAATTCACTTGTATTTGCAAATAAGAATAAACCTGATGGAACTCCTGATTGGCAAGTTGTTGGAATTTCAACGGGCAGTTATCAAATAGAACATTAATGATGAGTTCCAACGCAGAATTAAATCTATCACAGGAAAAGAATCCAAAATAGCAATCACTGTTTACGAACCAACATTATCAGCGGCGATTGAAATAAATTCCCCTGATTATGTTGTAGATATTTATCAGAGTTCGATCAGATCTGTGTTAGGATGGCCTGATGTTCCTCCAGACCAAAAGTCAAATGGAATTCCAGAACCAACCAAAAATGAATTTCTCACAACGGAAAAAAGATTCATTGAAGATCCAAAATATCGAAATGAAAATCCATAGTATTATATAAAATTTAAATTTGATCCAAGCAACAATCAACATTACTTTACTGATTTTGATGGTAAAAGGATCCCCAAGATAACTAGATCAGCATTTAATATTTTCATCGTAGACGCCAGGACGCGGACTACTAGAGAGATTGTTGATGAAGAATATTTTAAAATGTTTTTAGATCTTCTTAAGCCTGAATACGATAAAACACTTAATGATTTAAGAAGTTTATTTATTTCATTATCACAACATTATGACGATGGTGTAAAAAATCAGATAATCGAAACAATAAAACATTTAAATGGGATCTTATTTGATTTATACATCGCCAATCAAGGTATTATAAATATTACGACTGAAGTCAATGGAAGTCCTTACTCAAATTCAAGACTTAAGCAATTATTTCTTGATCATTACAAAATAGCAGAAAAAGATTTACAAACATTTATAATACCAGATTTAAATAACGCTGAAATAAAAAAACAACTCAATGATGTCCTTGATGAATATTTCCCTAAAGTATTTGCAGCGTGGATAAAAATAGCCCCACCACCGGTTATTCTTAAACATAATAATGATCCATACGGTGGAGGCCGTCATATCTCGCCTGGTATTGTTAATATAACATCAACGATCGCAGTCAATCTAGTATGTGATGTAATTGATGGCAGCTATCAAGTAGATCTTTCAAAAAGTAGCACTGCGGAGCAAGGGTATATATTATATTCATTCAGTCCTCAAGCACCACCCGGGTGGTTAATTGTATCTGAACCAATTAATCCCTTTTATCTACATGTGCATAATCCGGTATTATCAAGAATACATTTCAAACTTACAGACCAAATAGGACGTATTTTGGATTTGCAAAATGAAGTTTTAAGTACATGTATTAATCTATAAATGAGATCATAGAGCGTTAAATCGCAAAACAACAACAAAAAAAAAAAATATCCGAATCTAACTCGGATCAGAATAAATTTTTTTTACTGAATTATCAGAATAAAATAAAATATTATAAGTAAATAACCTGTATACTTCAATTTTTGCGAGGGATTTTGTTTAGCCATTATCACATTAACTCCACCTTCACTTTCATTTTCACAATGCTCTCTTAACTGTCTTATACAAAAGTTCATAATCTTTTCTGTCGTATTCATGAGATAATTCTAACTTAATTTTGTCAATAGCGTTTGAGAGAGGTACAAACAGCTTTACCTGATTATCTGTAACTGTTGCCAGCGACTGTAACATTGCCTGCTGGATAAACTTCATGAATTTATAATCAGATGGCAAAGAGTACCTGTTCTCTAATTTCCGTTGTTCTAATGATTCAAAGTCAGACAGAATTTTTTCAGGATTAAGATTATCAGATATATTTATACCGTTATGTTGTAATTTTTTAATCGCAGAAATAATAACATTAATGTTTTCGGAATTCATTATATTATAAATGTTTGTTTAATATAAAAATAAAATCAGAATAATATTAATAAAATAAAAATAATAGTCCCTAAGGACTGTTTCAAGATGATTATATACATATGATTATGATTATATACATATGATTATATACATATTATTATATACATATTATTATATACATATGATTATATACATATTATTATATACATATGATTATATACATATTATTATATACATATGATTATGTACATATTATTATATACATATTATTATATACATATTATTATATACATATGATTATGTACATATTATTATATACATACGATTATATACATATTATTATATACATATTATTATATACATATTATTATGATTATATACATATGATTATGTACATATTATTATATACATACGATTATATACATATTATTATATACATATTATTATGATTATATACATATGATTATGAGAGTGTACAAATTTTCTATTGAAATGCAGAAGGGCTGGCTATGCCCCATTAAATAATAAATTTTGGCATAATATCGCCTTTCGCCCGACAGTTTGCCGGTCACGAGAATTGAACCATGGACCTTGAGTACGAAAATCCAGCGCGTTAGCAATCGGCCACCGGACTTCACAATATATACATAATGAAAATATTATTATATAGTTAAAGCACAAGTATACAGATTAAAATCATAATTATTGTAAAATGTATTGTGGATTTCTTAATAAAATCACAATTTATTGTAAAATGTATTGTGGATTTCTTAATAAAATCACAATTTATTGTAAAATGTGAATTTATTTTCAGTTTCCAAATGCTTGAAACTACATACACAAAACCCACAGTTAAAAGTCTGTATTAATCAGACGTTGCTAAGGATACTAAAATAATCGATAGTTATATGAACACTCATGCCATGCTCATTTCTAAAATTAACCTTATGTATACAATTCACTGCTGGGTTGCAAAGCGTTTCATAAGAATGTGGAAAACATAAATATTATTGAGATTTTACACAAACATAAGTTGAGACTTCACATGATTCATAGAATATTATGCACATTGTGTAACATACAGCATCATTATTTATACAACAACGAAATTATTGAAAATTGTAGCACTGAGAGGGTCAAACCCCCAGCGATTCTCTAATTGATTTTGATGATTTCTTGATAAATTTGACAATGACTTACTAAAAACTGATAAAAAATAAGAAATTTTGATCAAAAGTCACTTCATATTAGCAAAAGATAGGAACATTTTGACCAAAGTTTTTTACATTATGAAATATTGTCGAAAAATCATCAAAATCAATTAGAGAATCGCTGGGGGTTTGACCCTCTCAGCGCTACAAATCTGACCAATTTTCATTGATTTTTTTAGCCATTTTTCATGCAAAAAACAAGATTTTTGAACAAAATCAACAAAATAATAAAAATACTAAGTATTTCTAAAGATGATTTTATCATCTTATTTTTATTTGCAATATTGTTGAGATTTACATGCATAACTAAATTCATTGGAATGTTTTTACAGTCGAAGTTTGGACAATCAGAGAATGTGATATGTGTTTTGTGTACTATTAAATTTGAAAGATATATCAATACTTGCTCAAAACAGTGTGTGATCCATTTTGACCAAAACTAACAGTATATTGCCGTCATTACAACAAGTACGACAACTGCAAGATTTACTAGGTTATGCTTGACGGAGTTGTCTCGCTTAATCATCTGATACCATAGGAACATTACATCAATGAAAAAAAACATCTTCATAAAACATGAAACTAAACAAACTATAAATGCAAAAAGAGAGAAAGAAAGAGATATTGGTTCATGAAGAAGGTTCTGGTAGACTAACATACGCGAATCTGATTTTTTGTAGAAATCTTTTGGAAAAAGCAGATTGTGTGATATTATCTGCCGCGTGTTTTACTGAAGGTGATACTATGTTAAAGTATTTACCAGCAGAATTAATTGACTTAAATATAATTTCTTCGCCATCTGTATTTGTGGATTTAACAGCCCTTGCATATCGTGCGCCACCAGAATTTCCGGACTTGCAATTTTGACTTTGTGTAACAATTCGCAAGTTATCAAGCAGGTTATCAAGCTTATCACCACTGATGTGATCAATTACAAGTCCATCTTTAATGGCCCCATAAAAACATTCGTAGATGAATCTATGTGATAAATAATTTTTTTTTTCCATTGGTATTAAATTTAAAATATCCAGTATTATTAACACTACCGACTGGTTTCTTTAATCTACAGTGCCTAATTACACCATCATAAGATGCTTCATAATTAGTAATGATTGGATGCTTTACAAACTCATTTTGCTCCATTTATATACTAACATTATTTGTTTAAATTATTATTTTGAAAATCTAGCGAGATAATCTTCTTCGGTTTTTATAGGAGATTCAGAAAATGTGTTATTTTTTTTATCGTAATATCGTTTCAGCTCTCAGTATTTTTTACCACCACATTGCACACACAGCTGAGTTTTTCCTCTGACTCCAACACCACACCGCACACATGGTTTTGGTCCTAAACTACCATGTCTAACGCATTGCATATGGTAGCTGCAGAATTCGTTTACGCATGCTTTGTTACAAGGAGAAGTATATCCGACCATAAGCCAATTACATCGATTCTTTGTTTGAATCATATAAAAGAGATTAAAATTCAATTTAAATACATATTTGTCTTAATTATAATAATGCAGGAATTATCCGCAATTGAACATTCTGGAGCTAGATTTGATCTTGACAGACTGCCGAAACACAAATTTAGTTTTTCGATGCAGGATCTAGCTTTAATGAATAAAGATATAACAAAATGTATCCGTGAAGCCAAAATGGAATTTCGCGACGATGGTGCGGCTCATGTGTGGTCGACATTCAGAATTGAAAATACTGTTAATGTGATGAATGACAAACGAGGAAGAGAGATTATTGACTACCTTGATGTTCAGAGATATTTTATTTTAATAAAATTTATTGTAAAGACAGACGATGACACTTGGATTATTCGTGACAAAAGCGATTCTGTCAATATGCAGTCAGGAAATAATATTGTTCTTAGTAAAAATTCCAGACCAGGAATACTTACTGGTATTGACAAACCATATTATGAACGAGCATATCCTGTGACTGTGGTTGTGTACACAATATATCCATTAAATAATAAACCTAACATTGGGGATCTCAAACCTATGAAATTATCAAGGATAAATTGTGTAGCTGAATGGGTTACAGAACACTTTACAAATGCGATACGCGGAAACGGTTTAATGGATTTACGACGTAAAAAAATAAATACGTGGGCAGAAACAGTTAAAGATACCGGAGCGTCTATTAGTGACGTTGCTGAGCTGGGAAAGAAATTAAAATTCCCAATAACAGTGAAGACGTTAACCGGAGAGATTTTGTACAAACCGAAATATAAATCAAGAGGAGCTTCGATAGATATTATTGATCATAACGCACATGCAAGGACTGTGGCAGTAACAATATTTCCATGAGACAGAACGGTTAAATTTTATAATGGTCATGTATTCGATGCTATCAGAAATATCAGTAAAATTGACCCTGTATCTGTCTGGCTGTTTCAGAGTTCGGAATATGATTTTCATGATCAGTTTGTACGGTCTAATGGTGATATTTATTGTACAGAATTTCTCCATGAAGAAATGAAAAATCTTGCATTAAAATATACCTCTGATGATATTAAGGTTGGACAATTACTGAATAACTGTTTTACCGTTCCATCAATTGCTGCTCACGCTGCTCAGGAGAACAATTCATGGAAACCGACACGATTGGAATTTCTTGAAGATGTCCAGAAAAGTTGTATTGAATGCGGACATGGTGGATTGTGGAATACTAAATACGATTAAAATGACGTTATCTCAGTTGATATGGTAGCATGTTATCCTGGAAGTTTCTTAGATACGGAGAATGTTCTGAATACTTTAAGAGATTTGGACATCTAACACACGAGATGACCAGAGTAGCGATAAACGGACCCTTATCAGATTTTGACTTAACCGGATTCACCTGTATAGAGTCGTTCGAGTTTTATGGGGATCTCCATCCGATTGTTTATGCGTGGTTTGGAAGACATTTTTCAGAGCGACGTTGGGTTCCAATGGTACTAATACGGTACGTGCTTGATGCTGAAATTTTAATGTCGTTGAACGTGAGTGAAGCAATTATATCATACCGCGTGCAGAAACAAGTCTGGTTGCCAGAGCCGGATGTATTTAATATTAATGATGCTAGGAGAGATTTTCCTAATCTTAACAAAGATGATATTGTTAAAATTACTAATAGTATACGTGAATGCAGGAGAGAAAGTGATGAGAAATTTGCAAAAGATCTCAGCAGAAAAATAATCGGTAAATTTACGCAAGGAGGATCATATGATCATAAACGAGCGTGTACAAGATTAATCATGGGCGATGCTGAACTCGATTTTATAATTGCTGATACAACGGAGAAAAACACATTTATAAGTCGAAGTAATGCTTATTTATCAGACGGAACTAAATTAGGTACAATTGTGAGCTATACTGATGGCGAGTCACCACAGTTTACTCATTTAAGATCTTCGATGCTAGCGTACGTTTCGATAAATCTATTATCGATGATAAACAGATTTCCTCGTTATGCAGTCAGAGTCGCGACAGATTCATTTTATATAAATAAAAAATATGCGGATTCGTTAAAACAATTGCATATTAACAATCATGCATCATGGGGCGAATGGAGAATAAAACGTGAAGATATAATTAGTTATTCTGAAT
Source organism: Megalonaias nervosa (assembly GCA_016617855.1). NCBI lineage: Eukaryota > Metazoa > Mollusca > Bivalvia > Unionida > Unionidae > Megalonaias > Megalonaias nervosa. The sequence goes on along the minus strand of JAECUM010095930.1, from coordinate 1,199 downwards.
CTGCCGATGTTGAAATTGCAAAAACATATTACAAGAATAATCAAATACCAAGATTGTCATCGGCACCATCTGTATGTGATCCTATAGCTAGACATAAAACCGTTTATCTTAATGGGTGTGGTGGTTCAGGTAAAACAACACGCGCGATTGAATTATTTAATAATTGTTCTGATATGATTGTTTTGACACCGACACATAAACTCACCAGGGAAATAAAAGAACGAGGAGTAAAATCGTGTACATATCATAGTTTCTTTAGATGGTGCGGAGACGCATGGACTCCATCGCGGATGGGTGAGAAATACATTCCTAAAATTATTATCTGAGATGAGATATGCACGGTACCCCTAGAGGTATTAAAAATATTTCTTGATTGGCTGTTATTGGAATACTGCTGTGGTGATGTGTGGCGATCATGGTCAACCGCCACCTTTCATTGGATCGTCTCCACATGAGTGGCTGAAAACATTTATAGATTATTACGAAGAAATAACTGACCATAGAGCTATTGATAAATCACTAAAAGAGTTTAAAAAGTTAATAAGACTACAGCCAGATAAAAGACAGTGTGAAATAATGCGTAAAGTAATTCCAGAAACTTCTATGAATGATTTTTGGACTTTATGGAGACCTGCTGATTTGATAGTTGCAAGTAGAAAAATAGTTCGTGATACACTTCAACAACAATTATTTACGTTACATAAAGAAAAATTTTCAAATCTACCTGTACCTTTGTGTTATCACCCAGGAGATACTCGACGACAGAATGTTGATGTTGAGATTCCTGGTGGTGGAATACAAAATCTTGTGTTAAATGATATTGTTGTTGATGTTGTTGAGAGCGCGTTGAGTATGGATAAATCGCCGTGGACGTTAGGATATGCTATAACGATTCACTCGTCACAGGGATTAACTATTACTGATACAGATATTTGGATTGTCAATGATCGTATTGAGTGGTCAAATTTAGTTTATCTTGCAGTGTCTCGAGTCAGAAGAATATCTCAACTGGGCCGGGTTATCATGGATTGCGTAATAACCGAAGAAATCACTAACAACTTTGTCGATATCAATAAAAAATTAGCGAGTTATAAACAATGTGACCAAAAAAAAATAATCGCGATTTTAGTATTGATGTTGAATTTATTATAACACTAAAACAACAACAGAATAATCATTGTGCAAGTTGTAACTGTAAT
>JAECUM010095929.1:0-13542 GCA_016617855.1 Megalonaias nervosa | reverse complement strand
GTCTGTATATCTTTTTTTCCCTTTTCAAACTATTTCAAAAGGTGTAATTAAGATTATATTTATAACTACCATTCCAATGTCATATACACATGTATAGGCAAAGGTGTAATTAAGTTTATATCTATGCTCATAACTACTATTTCAGTGTCATACACACATTTATAGAAAATGCAATTCATTTCTTTTCCAACGTCTTCAGATTTCCGTACATCTCTTAAGCCAAGTACAATTTCCATCCAAACTAAACGTCACTGCGTATACGCATGACCACCATGTGCATATGCATGACCACTAGTTGCATATGCATGACCACTAGGTGTATGTGCATGACCACTAGGTGTATATGCATCACCAAAAGGTGTATATACATGATCACTAGGTGTATATGCATGACCACTAGGTGTATATGCATGACCACTATGTGAATATGCATGACCACCATGCGTATGTACATGACCACGAGGTGTATGTGCATGACCACTATGTGTATATGCATGACCACTAGGTGTATATGCATGACCACTATCTGTATGTGCATGATCACTAGGTGTATGTGCATGACCACTAGGTGTATGTACATGACCACTAGGTGTATGTGCATGACCACTAGATGTATGTGCATGACAGCTACGTATATATGCATGCCCACTAGGTGCATGGGTATGACCACTATTTGTATATACATGACCACTTGGTGTAAATGCATGACCACTATGTGTATATGCATGACCTCTATCTGCATATGAGTGACCACTAGATGTATGTGCATGACCACTAGGTGTATATCCATGACCACTAGGTGTAAGTGCATGACCACTACGTGTATATACATGACCATTAGGTGTATATGCATGACCACTATGTGTATGTGCATGACCACCATGTGTATATGCATGACCACCATGTGTATGTGCATGACCATTAGGATTGTGCATGACCACTATCTGTATGTGCATGACCACTATGTGTATATGCATGTCCACAATGTGTACGTGCATGACCACTAGTTGTATATGCATGACCACTAGGTGTATGTGCATGACCACTAGGTGTATATGCATGACCACTAGTTGTATGTGCGTGACCACTAAGTGTATGTGCATGACCACTAATTGTAAGTGCATGATCACTAGGTGTATGTGCTTGAATGTGCATGACCGCTATTGGTATATGCATGACCTCTATTTGTATATGCATGGCCACTAGGTGTATATGCATGACCACTTTGTATATATGCATGACCACTAGGTGTATATGCATGACCACTAGGTGTATATGCATGACCACTAGGTGTATGTGCATAGTAGTAAGGGAAAAGGCCGATTCTAGCTCAAGACCTCTTTTCACCCCCTCCCTCTCTCAGAATAAATATAAATTTACTCTCTCGAGACCTAAAATTCCCACCCCAAACGATTTTTCTAAAAACTAAAAGGCGGATTCTAGCTCAAATATATTTTGAGATTAAATGGACTCATCCCCAGACTACTACAGTAATGCAGTCTGGAAAATCAATACTCTAGAGTGTTTTGCTTGTAACAGATATTGCTCATGTACGCAGCCTGAAAAATCAATAATACATTTATCGGCCAAGCCAGGTAATATGTTCTAGAACATTCCAGAAACGCCCACGCAAAATGACTCATAATCACATGGAATTTCTAGAAAAACGCCCACGCAGATCTATTAGTATATAAGGCAGGTAAAATTTCCTTCTGAGGCACTTTCAAGAGGACGTCTTCACCGAGCGGAATCAAGTAAGTGGCATTTTTCATATATTATTTATACCTCATCACAAATTATCAATGTTTCTACTGTTGAAATTAGAAATATTTCATCATCACGATAGTAGAGACTAAACTTTACTTTACCGCTCACACAGCGATGAGACTCAAATAAATCTTTTATTTGCGATTTGTTAAGAGGATATTTTTTGTCGATAAAATATACTTTTGATCGATCAAGATCGATTGTAAGTTTAGTCTATTTTTGTTGGCTGATCGGATTATGAAAGTTTTTAAATTTCGCTAACAACTTCTGGCTCAATTGTTCGAGGTAATTGAAATATCCGCTGTCATCAGATCTGATAAGAGAAAGTTTTAGCTTGTCTCGAACTGCGGTAAAACATATACCTGATGTTTCATTATTAATTTCAACTGTCAACTGTTTGCCGTTCATCATTAGATATTTGATCTTGCTATTGTAACTTTTTGTGACTGTCAAATTTTCAAACATTATTTCTAAAGTTTAGATAAAATTTCATACCTTAGTCATCGAATATAATATCAAGTATAGATCTATCATCAAAACAATAACCAAGTGCAAATGTATCTACTCCATTTTCACAATAACGTTTGTCATCAAAATTACTCAATCCGCGTTTGATAATGACATCTGTTTCGAGTTTATGATGATTCGTTCGAATAGCCATTGCTCTTATAAAACTAACACCGCCATCAAGCGCGTACTTGTAATCATCAAATTTCATAAACTTTTTAACAAAATCGCGAGGCAGACCTTTTGCCTTTTTCGTTATTTTATTATTATCTAGCAATACCGCGTACATTTTACTGCGTAATCCAATAAAATATTTGATGGTGCTCGAGTTCATTTCATTTTTGGACTTACCAATAACCTTTTTATTTGTGTCGTCATGAAATTTACTGTCACGAGGGTAATCGGAAAGATCAAACAGATGTCGATTGTCATATATATCCTGATAGACGTCCTCACATTCGATTTCATACACGAGCGAGTCGGTATCAGTAAACAATAGTCTACTGGACGGCCATTGATTTTTAACAAAATTGTAATGAAAATCGTACATCATCCATTTTGATAAGTCTAACACGGAAGCTCCAACGTAAATCGGCTCGTTTAGTTTTAGATTTGTTTTTCTTCTTTGTATCGCGACAAGATTTTCATTAAAAATTTTCATGCTAACAAAATCATCGTCTGACACAAGTTTGTTTCTGCGATTGATATCATTAACTAGCTCGATATTTACGCGTTTCCTAATATTTTCCATCGTCTTACCAAAAACGGAATTGTTCATAAGCTTAAAGCGGTTTTCGCTACAGCTCTTCTAGAAGTGTTCGAGTTAATATAACCTCTCATCCACGGCGACTGATTAAACTTTAAAACTCTATGAACTTTTCTCAAAACAAGACCAGCATCTACTGCTTGTTTTAAAACTTTGTAATGTAAAACATAATTTTTCTTATCGAGTAAATTTGGCACTAGTTTTTTTACCATAGAATTTTGTCTTGGTGATGCTGTCGCTTGTTGTTCTTGAGATAACAAACTATAATCTATTATCATCGATTCTGCACAGAAAGGATAATCGTTGTGTAAATTGTGTAGCGAAGTTGGATAATCGAGATCAACTTCAACGAAGTACGAAACATCGTCGGGTATCTTTTTTTCTGTCTCTGATAGAAATTGCTCAGCCGTGATTCAACGAAATCCACCAAAAGGCATTTGTTCTGCCATAGAATAACCGTACAAATTATTACAATCTAGATAAATTATATACTTCGAAAGAAGCTCAGGATTATACTTTTTCATATACTTATTGTTTGCTTCCGCATACTTTTTTGTTATCACGCTAATACCGCCTCGAATACCTTTTTCGATAAAATTGAACATATCAACGTCAGTCAGTAATTCTAACCTTACTTTACTAAACTTTAACAATGCGTCCCACGACAGCCCGGGAGCAGAATAATACCAACAAGGATCTAGTCCATAATTGTTATAGCTCACTTTTCGAAAACTTTCAAATACGTCCACCAGCAATAACACGTCAGTTTTTAGATACAAATCATGATAATCTCCAAACGTCTTACAATCAAATTCTTTCCAGATATCTTGTGCATATTTGTAATCATCATCGGGTATATTTTCATTTTTAAGTTGTGAGTAAAATTTGTCCTTGTCAGGTAGCGAGGTTTCATCAAATTTACTCCAATCATCGAGATACTCGTACGGAAATACTCCTTTTTTTGGTCAGTAGATTAAATTTATCACCAAAACAATCTTGTAAGTTATCAAACTCGCTACAACCTTTTACCAGCTCGTCCAATGATGCCGCCATAAACTGCAGGCTGTCAATAAAACGCAACTTACCTAGCGTAACTGACATATACTTTTTAAAATTATTTGGAATGCATTTGATTACGTTATCGAGTTTTAAGCGAGATTTTACGTCAGGATCACCAAAAGCTTTTACGATAATGTGGCTATCATATCCTCGAAAGTTGTGAAGAATAACTGGAATAAAATCTGGAGCATGAAATTTTAAATTACATTGATCATGAGCCGCTCCACGGTACTGTCCGGTGAGATGGCAATGGTCACGTACTTTTTTGTTATCATCAAAAGCTTTTTCACAAATATAACAACATTCTGCTTGCTCGTGATCAGATTCTTGTTGAGATGTCAGTTTTATCATTGGAGTTACTCTTTTCAAACGATTAAATATATGATCAACTTCGCTAATCAACCGCTTGAGAAGCCAGACAGCTGGATTTTTACCACGATATAATTTGATTGGTTTGGATAATCTCGAATTAACACAACAAACTGTCTTATACGCTACTCCGCATGGAACATGATTTTGAGTTTTCCTTGTGCTCGATTGGTTAGGATTATTTTCTACGCCAAGTACAGGCTGAAGTAAGCATTCGAAATCGGCGTATATGACGAAAGGAATTTTTAGTTTGTGATGGTGATTGACAAACTGTAACACGCTATCTTTTTTAGACGGCATCGTTATTCGTTGTACGTCACTACAGTACTGCAAATGCTTTTGTAATATTTCGTCGTCCGTACAACCGTGCAAGCAGCGATAACAAAAGAACGTTTTCTTCTTTCGTTTATTATACTGTCCGCCAACTAGTCTATTGAAGTTTTTGATCCAAACGTAATGATTTCTATAAAACAGTAAGTTTATAGTCGATTGGGAAGCTTTTTCTGAAATATACCTAGGATAAACGTTTTCTTTTTCGTCTAGTCCGAAAACATTTATTGAAACATTATTTTGCTTTTCAAACTTTGGTATTTGATTTTCTGCAACTGGAAAGTCGATGCCATTAAAATTTAATTTTGATATGTGACTAATATACTTGTCAACACGATCAGCATTTTTTCTGCTGGAAATAGCGCGGAAAGAACAGCCCACTGAAAACATCTGTTATCGACGTTCTTTACGTTTATACGGCATTTTTTATTTTTTATTTTTGGTGGCAAATCAATATACGAACTACCGCGTAATACGTTATATTTTATTGTGTGAAATAAAATTTCCTTGATCATTTCAAACTTCCAACCCGAACCCAATTCGGTAAATTCTTCTATCTTTTTCCAAATTTCTTGGTGTATTTCATTAGCTAGTGATAAAATATCAGTCCCGAGCAAAACACGTCTTGATTTTGCATTAATGTAAGGGTCTGCAATTTCCTTGTCAGTCGATCCCTCTGTCACAAGTAGCTTTGTAAATATAATATGATATTGCACCAATAGTCTTATGCTATTATGTTTTTCAAGTTCACGTTTTACAGTTGACTCTAGCAAATGATAAAGATTTGTTGCAGTAAAATTTACCAGTACGATTTGTTTATCGAACCGATAACTGTTGTCGAATCCCGTAAAGGCAGTCGCTATTTTTTCAGGTTCTCCAATAAGGCTCTTCTTGGCTATATCACGTAATTTCAGCATTGCTATATAATAGTGTAATATTATATGTTTAATTGATTGTTCGATCGATAACTCACTGCACGCCAGCTGAACAAACAATCAGAGATATAAAATCCTTATAGTATGATGACAGAAATTCTGAGATACATTCGATTGACAGCAGAGGAGCAAGAAGCATATCATGTTCATCCGAAGTATAACTTCTACGCTGGAAATGCATTAGGTTCGGTTATTAACATAAAATCTAAAAAATCTATAGGAAAACAAACACCAGCGGGTTATAAGATTAGTGTAAATGGAGAAAATGCTGAGAGAACGTTTAGAAAAGATTTTATTTATACTTTGTTCTGCGATGATATTCCAGAAGGGCAGCGAGTCTATCGAGTAAATGGCTCGATTACTGATGATAATATTGAAAATCTATCTTTACAAGATGAGTTTCAACGTCATAAAGTATTTGATTTATACGAAGCAAATGATAAGGGAATTATACGACATATAAGGACAAAAAAAGTTATTGGAAATTTGAATAAAAGCGGATATTTACATATAAATGTCAGAGGAACACTAGCCGATCATGTTGGTTATTATAATCACCGTTTTGTTTATGAGACGTTTAATGGCGTTATTCCAGATTCTTTATTTATTGACCATATTAAAAAAAATAAAACTGATAATCGTTTAGAAAATTTAGATCTAGTTACACCAGAAGAAAACACCCGACGTGGATCCAATTCTGACGGTAATAATTTCAAAAACCCCAGAAGATCAGTTATTTCAGTAAATTTAGAAACTGGAGAAGAAATGAAATTTAAATCAATTTATTCTGCTGGAAAATATCATAAAATTGATAGTAAATCAATAAAAGGCGTCGCCGACGGCAAAACTAAATCAGCAACTTCAATGTCAACTTTTGATAGATTTAGTTTCAGATATGATGATTAATGATATTTCGTAATTCTGTCTTAGTAAGACAGCTATGTGCAAATGCCATAATATCATCGCGATCAAATTTTAATGTTATAAAAGCATTTTCATTAAGTTTATTTTTTTCTGCTGCTGTTAGTAATATTTTATGAGAATCACCTTGCGTAACAATAACGTCAACGGAATACGAACTATAACCCGACAGACATTTTCGAACTGCTTCGGCTAGTTCCTTGTAATTTAATATATTAACCTTTTGATGATATTTTGCCTCGTCAGTCATATCTTATAACAATAAATTAGATAAAAGTATATTATATAATATGGATTTGATGAAACGACTTGCTGAAATATATGCGGAAGATACAATCGCAGACAATGTTAAAATCACTAGCGATAAAGTCGCAGATAATATTACAATCTCTACCGATATAATAGACAAATCTGCTAGTTATAGCGAAGATGATATTTTGTACAACAACGAATCTGACGATGATGATGAGATAGTCGCCGTCGCTGACAGAACAAATTACAGCAGACCAATAACTGGACGATATAATGTTAAGTATCACATTGCTAAAAAAATAATAAAATTTGATTTTACTGTTGCCGAACAACAAATATTTTGGCAGCTTATCAGGCCGTTTTTAAATCTAAAAATTTCAGGTCGACAGAAAAATATAAAATTTGATTTCATATTTGTCAAAATTTTAAATTTGATGACGATCTCTGACGATCGCAGGCAATATCTAATATCGTTATGTAGACCAGTAAAATGTAAATCTATCAAACGTAAGTACGAGAAAATCTACAAAAACATTATTTCGTAATTTGTTTGGTTGGTATCCAGCTACTAAATTTATCGCTATACCCACGCCACTTGACTAAACTTTTATTGCCTTTTCTCCTAATCACTTTTTCGATAACGAAAATATCTTGCTCAGTTTTCTGAAGTTCTTGTTCATAAAAACTACCAATGATCGGTTCCCCTGCCAGATCTTTTAGCGCGTATGCTACAGGTATTGTTAAAAGTACTTTATCAACTACAAACACTTCTTCAGTCCAGTTTGGAGTAAATCCTTTTTCAAATCTTTTTTTAGTCAAAGAAATCCGAACCCGATCAACCACCTCAAATTTATGTCTGCGATACATGTTTTCATTTGCTAATATCGGATTTTTGATTGCGTTGTTTGGCGATAGTTTAGTGGTTCGATGTTTCGTGTTATTATATTCGTCAACTATCTGCGGAAGCTCATCGACATATTTATTGTTATTTTTAGCTGTCAGATACTTGTGTATTTTTTCGTTTAGAGTGCGATTAAATCGCTCTACTACGACACTTTTTCCCTCATTTCCTGTAACATACTTTTTGATATTATTTTGTTCCAAAAACTGCTCAAACTTTTTATTGTAAAATTCTGCTCCGTGATCAGTTATCGACGTTCCTGTCTTGTCTAAAACTGGAACACTAAAAGCATATTTGCTAAAAATATCTATAACGTTAAACAAATATTTCTTATTATCATTAAAATGATCTAGATTTGACACATCTACTAGATCTATCGCCCAGATGTCATCAACGGCATTTGCGACAACTTGACGTCGCGTGAACTTTTTTTTTTAGGTTTGTGTAGTTCGGCTGCGAGATCGTCATACAATTCCTTTCCGAGTCCTAATTTATATTTTGCTCCAATAAAACCCTGTACCAGCCTTCTATCAAAACGTTCTCGTATATTTGTTGGCTCCATATCACGAAGTTCGTCTAACATTACTTTATCACAACCAGCCTTATCTTGCTCGTTGTCCCGGTAACAGATATCGTGACGCATTGCTATTGCATCAACTTGATTGTAAGGTTCTTGTCCTGGCAGCGGATTATCGTTCTCGTCGAGTTGTTTGTCTAGTGGATTATAAGGTCCAGTATACTTATGGCCTGGCAATGTCCAGCCTCCTTTTGGTTTTGGCAATTTGCCAATAATTTTGTGAATGTCAATTCCACTGCCAATTACCTCACGGCGATTGCGTGATTGACAGTATGTGACGATTTTATCTTGTTCGATACAAAGATCTTTGTCACAATCACAGTTGCATTTCATTTTATTTTATTATGTTTCATAAGATTAATCATCAATCAAGATAACTCTGTCGGGACACATTCCAGATCCAGTTGTCGATTTCAAAAACATACGTTTCTTTCTACCACAAATAACACAAATACTTTTTAACATCATTCTATTATTTTTTGTTTTTTCCGTCGTCTCATCCTTATTTTCTGTTTTAGTTTTACATTTGAGACATATGTTGACATTATATATTTACAAGTTTAGATAAAATTACTAGTAAGCTTTACAAAAATTAATTGCCATCTCATCATTTGCGTGAGAAGGTTGCTTGTCAAACTGTAAAATGAACTTTAAAAGATCAGGATCTCTGGAGTTCTCACTCCGGGACATCTGTCGGACAAACATTATACAATAATAACCACAAGCTGATGTTCCAATCGGCTGTAGTTGATTAGACGAATAATTTATTTTTTTAAATTTTTTAAAAATATATTTTTTTATAAGATCAAGGAAGTCCAAACGAATCAAAATAATTATTACCATGGACAGCAACCCAGTGAGTGCCGGATCCATCATTGAAGTTTTCTATATTTACAACGCACGAACCACCTGCTGGTACGTCATCGAGTTCGTCCTTGGAAAATACTCCGCGAAATCCGACAACGTCATTCAATTTTTCGATGATATCAAAATTGCTCAATAGCGTCTGGTCCCTGGTAGAGTCATTCCACGTCCGATTCCTAATAGGTTTGGAAGAAGACTTCCCGCTAATCCCGCTAACAGAGGAGCTATTGGAATAAATCCTCCTTGTTTTGTTCGATTGCGTTCTGTTGTTTTCTTTTTTTTTCGACGATTTTGTTTTTCGTTGTGGCATTTATTTTATATTGTTACACAAAACTGAGTGACAAAGTCGACGACGTGAGTCGTTAACGACAGATTTGTTTGATTCCACGACCTTCAACTGCTTTTTTTGTTGCGCCAGATACCGCCCCTGACGCAGCCGCTAGTCCTAATGTACCAAGCACTGGCAAAATTTTCGGTAGTATTGTGCTAGCTAATACGGATAGTGCTGGTCCAAAAAATCCACCTTGTTTTGACATTGCTGTTATTTGTGAAACAGATAGTTTAAGGACAAAGGGTTTTCCCTTATCGAGTTTGTTGATTTGTTGTTGCGTTAGTATTACTTTCACCGCAGTTTTATTCGAAGTCTCCGGAGATATTATCAAAGAAACAGAGCTGCGTTTAGCAACAGCTGCTGATAATTTTTCAACTTGACCAGATGTTAGGTATATTTCTCGAGTTGTGTACTTGGTTTTCATTATTCTATATCTCGTTGTTAGATTAAACTTGTACAGTCATTCTTCCTTTAGTCGCGTCAATCGTTAAGAATCTATCACTGACAACTAGCGCATATACGTTATACTGTTCGGCTGGCAGTACGCCAAGTGTCCAGGTGACCTCAATATCAGCAGTTGATCCGATAGCTCGTTCGGAATGTTTCGATATGTCGAAATAAAAGATAGGATATAGCGATCGAAACTCTTCTACTGATATTTGAGATCCACTGTCCGAGTATTAATATATTTGTGCATTGCTTCCATAAGATACATATACGGTCGAGATATGTTTTTTGTTTCAGCGTCAGCAAAATTGCATTCAACTGCACGTTCGGGATATTGTTTAGAATTTACTCTAACAAATATTCGTCTGACATCAGGGTTATCAAATACGGAGTTGTTCATTTCTTGATCATTACGACGTTCCTGTCGTTGAAATACGACGAACAAATGTCGAGGTAGTTGTTCGCTAGCTGTAGTTGTCACACGCCATGTGTAATCTGTTGTGTTAGGAATCGCTCTTTGATAAATCTTGTTTTGCTGGAAGTGTATCTTTTTTGTATAAGCGGTCAATAATGATTCGAGTTCCATTGTTTTAGCCACAGAAGGGGCAACTCGTGGCATCCACAGCGCTAATCTTGTAATAGCAAACTGTCCTTCAGCCACCCCATCAGCGTGCATTATACAATCGTTTCGATCAGCTCTATCTAAAACAAGCGTATGTTTTATTCCTCGTAAAACTTTGTTATATTCACGGCAAAATCCAAATATTGTACTTAACGGAAGCATCATCGTTATTTGGCGAGATTCTGCAGCAAGTGCTTTTCGTTTAGCAAATCTTTCGTTGTATTGCTGTCGTCGTATATTTGTAACAGCTAATCTTATCGAATTACCTATTGCGGCTGCATCATCAGCAGCGGGATTGGCGATTAGATTATTGTTATCTGCAGCAGGAACACCAGCACCAGTACGAAACTCGCTCGAAACAGCTGTCCCTAATGAAGTATCTTTAAACCACATCATGTTTGTGGCAACTGATCTGGAATAATCATCGCTAAACGAAACGATGTTTAGTATTGTACTTGCTATTGGCAAGTGCATTGAAATATCTTCTACGGTTTGATTGGCCAGTTGGTATCGTGCACTTTTAAATAAGCTCCAACCGTTGTTAACAAGAGCAATTTCTGCACCAGCTGCAATATCACCACCTATTGCAGTCAATATTTGTCCACGCACTTCTAACACTGCCTTATGTGGAAGTAGAAACGTATCCTCATCTCTTGTGTTAAAAGTTCTGACACCGGTTTTATTTGGTTCGTTTGAGTTTTCATCCAAATACTCGACGTATTCGAACTCCGTCACAGCATCGTCAGTATCATATTCTTCAGCAAGATCAAGATAATTTTTAGCTGACATTTTATTTATAATCGTTACACAAAATTAAAAAGCAGCAGGAGTCATCGGCTTTGTTTTCTTTACAAGTTTACGTACTATTTCTTCACCGCGTGGTGATAATAATTTTTTTGTTGTAGCTATCATAGCTCGTTTTGTTTCTTCTGTTGGCGCAATATCTGATATTGCTCGTTTTATTTCCGACACCGTAGGTGTTGTTGAAGGTCCTCTAATCTTATCAGCGATCTTTTGTCCTACTGCAGTGCCCGCTGAAGAAGCTGCACCTGTCGCAAAAGCTTTACCTGCGTCAAGTGCAATTGGTGCTACTTTACGCGCAATTCCTGGTATATTCTCAGCAATTGTTGTAAATATGTTTCCAAAAAATCCACCTACGATTTTTCTTCTATAAACGTTTCTTCGTTTCATCTTTGTCTATAAAATATAAACTCAGAAAATTGATCATGCTACAGTGCGTAAGTGTAAATAGTACGTGACAATTTCGTTGTTGAGATCTATTTGTTTACCTGATTGATCGGTTAATTGCATTGTTATACTTGTTATTTGATTTTCGAGATTAATCGGATAATAGATAATCTGACGTGGATTAATTTGCATGATCGATCCTGGTGGAACATCTGGCGAGAAACTGTAAATTGTTTGTCCTTTACTGCCCTGGGCTGAGTAAGATCCAGAAGCAATAGAGCAATTTACTAATATTGTATTTACGTCAGTTATATTTACCGGCAGTTCACCGTCAAATGTAATAGGTTCATTAGGATCTAAATAATACTCTCTATGTTCAAATCCTATCAGTGGTGCGATACTTCTTGGTGATATAAAACTAACTGACATATTTTTTATTGTCATTCTAGCTCGTAACGTGTTATAATTCGCTGCTAACTCGAAATTATCAGGTTTCATCTTCTCTTTTTGCATAAGCTCTTTTATCACTCTGTTTAGATCAGTAATATTATAAGCTCCTTGTGGAATTTTAAATGTTTTCCATTGCGTGTCTCTTATTGAAATAATTGCAATCTCATCATTGACACCAGTTTTTACGTTAGCCATAGCATTCCAACAAGTACAAGAAATTAATCCAATCTCATACTGTTTTTCAAGCTCAAGTTGTATTGGAGGAATATAATTTACTGAAAAATTTGCGCTGTTTCCTGTTGTCTGCGAGGAATCAAGTAATAATGTTGTTGATGTTAGTGACATTTATAATAATATTTTAGATAAGATCGCTATGTAAAATTTCGTACTCGGACGATGTTAGTAATCCGCTCGATCTTAGATGATCTAGTATATCCACAATTTCATTATCGATCTCTACACTTTTATTACCAGCTTCTTTTGATGATATCAACAGCATTAGTCGATCGACTATTTCTGCGTTTGATGTAAACACTTTAACTCCAGATCCAGTGGTTTCCTCTGGTAATGTTTTATTTTGTTCATCGTCATACTTATTAAATAGTCTTTTAAAATTCCATCTCTTATCATATTCTACTTTTCTGGTTCTGTACTGTACTGCTGTTTTAAGTAAAATCTCAGCAATAATTCCTTCTCTTATATAATCATGTAATTTAAGTAAATTCTCTTCATCTTTTTGATTTTTAATTACTTCATCAGCACGTGAACCATCTTTTATAATTTTTGTTAATTTTTCTATCAAATTGTTATATTTTTCTTCTGACCAAGTTCGAATTTTATCAATTTCTGTGATATTATGTTTTTCAATAAAATTGTTATATTCGTTATCTAATACTTTAACACGTGCATTTTTTCTATAAAATATTGCCTGTTTTTCAGTAAGCATTTTTTCTACAATAGTTTCAGTTATTATTTTTTGTTTCTCAGCTAATTCCTTAGTTTGCTCCGACAATTTTTCTATTAACCTCTTTAACTCGGCTGGATTAACCGTCAATCTTGCTATTGCATGTTGAAGCATAAGAGGATTGTTCATTAGTCTGTCAAATTCGGCCTGTCGTGCAGCAGGATCAGCAATGTTTCTTACAAGTTCTTCTGCAATTTTTTTAGTTTCTTCTTTCGATCTTTCTCCTAGTAAACCTAACAAACCTTTTTCTTTTAATTTTTCAAGCTCCTCTGCAGATAATGTCGATATTTCT
>JAECUM010095928.1:0-17392 GCA_016617855.1 Megalonaias nervosa | reverse complement strand
AGAATTCTTATATATGTGTGGCATGGACGATTATGCAATACCCAGCACGTATTATCACTAGTTGTCTGTGACAAGAATTTCATATCTCCAATTTCATTTTAAATCTCCAATTCCAATACAACAGCAAGAGGCAAATGACTTGAAACAAGGACATCACATACAAAGCATATACTGTAGCATAGCTATATGCTACAAAAATATAAACTTATTTCATTATATAAGAAATTAAATTTTAAAAGTATGTAATATATTGTCTATATCTGAACATAAAGAAAATTTCCATACAATTATAAGATGCTTTATTTCCACAAAACTGGAAACTACATTTTTTTATATTATTTAAAATCGTATTCATCCGTATATGAATCCATATTAAAGTACAGATAAGATGATTGATTACAAGGTACTTCACTGATAAAACATCAGACTCCTTTGATAGCAATTATAAAAATAAAATATTTTGAATATAAACAACGTTGCTACCGCTACCAGTAAACAGCTCAAATTGTTTTTATTATTACTGCTACAATAGAGTACCAAACTTGCTTGATACATTTGGATATGAAATTAATGTTGTAGTTAAAAAGATTAATACAAATTTTACATGTATCTTCTACAGATGTGATTGTTTTCTGTTAGAAGAGTAAGACCCCCACCATAATTAAAAAAAAAAAAACTTTTAAAGTTTTTAAGGCTACTCACAGCTCAGGCTGTTGTAGCATCCACCACTCCACCATCACCACCACCCGCATAAACATCTTCATTTGTCTGTGATTTCATCATTATTTTATCCTGTTTAAAATATCAGTTAATATTGTCATGACACAAAAAATATCAGCACAATACAACTATGCAATAAAGCAAAATAAATGAATAAAAACTATATACAGTCCTGTGTTTAACTTTTCATATGAAACATTAGAGAATAATAAATATTTAATGTAAACCGGCATTCATAAAACCAATTTTATTAGATGAATTAGTCTAAAACAAAAAT
Source organism: Megalonaias nervosa (assembly GCA_016617855.1). NCBI lineage: Eukaryota > Metazoa > Mollusca > Bivalvia > Unionida > Unionidae > Megalonaias > Megalonaias nervosa. Next base: position 16,395 of record JAECUM010095928.1, on the reverse strand, counting down.
TATCATACAGGTAGGCAATTATAATGAACAAATACCTGGATTGTCTTGTTTACATTGTTCTTATAGATTTATTTGCCAATCCCTTTTGTTTTGTTCTTATAGATTTATTTGCCAATCCCTTTTGTTTTTCACTTTCACATGAATAAAACAGGAATAAAGACAAGCTTTTCACACATTTTGGCTTTTGGATTAGACATACATTCATAATTGCAAATTCTGAGAAATTAAAACTGTAAATTCTGGATTGGCCGAGACACATTTCCTTTTGTATACACATACATTTGTAAATAATGCCTCAAGAACAGTCAGATTATATTCCCTAGTGACAGTTTCAAGAATTTATCCAAAAAAACATTTCATTACTGAATCTGTATTCAGTATATACACTGTACAAAAATGCTCACGTTTTGGAGAATTTGTTTTATGCGGACAATAAAATAAGTTGTTTGCACTTGCTATGAGCAAAAAAAAAAAAAAAAACAAACGTGAAAAGGATTATATTTTATCTGCTAATTTGTTTTTTTGTGTGTGTGTTTGGACCTTCACAAAACTATTATATTTATGAACCTGAGATAAAATTTAAAATTTGGCCTGTGATCCCTAATGTATGTGCCTTGGAACAATGGATAAGGTAAATTCCATAATTTAAATGACTTAATCACTCAGCAGAGAGAGAGAGAGAGAGAGAGAGAGAGAGAGAGAGAGAGAGAGAGAGATTCATAAGTAAGTTAGTTTCTTCACAGAATAATAGAAACCACTTGCCAATTTCTGACTACAGTTGTAAGATATCTGAATAGAAAGTAACAGCTACTTTATAAGCATGCTAGACATTTAATGTGAGTTATAGGACCCTAAGTAATATTCCTCAGAGAAGACACAAGACTGGCTTTCAGAAATTGAAGCCACACAAGTACCACTTTGTTACTTTGTGAAAAATGGGATCATTATGAGAAAATGGCGATCACCTGATGTACCTGATGGTGATGAGTGGTCAGTGAGCAATGAAATTGTTATTCCTACGTCGTATAGACAGGAAATTCATAGTCTAGCTCATAAAACTCCTTAAGCTGGTCATTTTGGTGTCAGTAAGACATATCACAAGATCCTGAATCATTTTTATTTGCCGAAAATTAAAGATGATGTTTATAGGTACCAAACATTTTGTCACACTTGTCAAATGGTAGGAAATCCCAATCAGAAGATATCTAAGGCACATCTGCAACCTATTTATGCATTTGACCATTTCACAGGCCATTTAGCAGAAATATGGTAGACTGTCGGTTCCTTACCTAATACCAAGTCAAGCAACCAATACTTGCTGACTATAAAGTGTGCGTCCTCAAGATCTCCATAGACTATTCCTTTGAAGAATATTAAAGCAAAAACTGTTCTGAAAGTTTAGGCAATGTTTTTAACACTTGTTTGCCTCCCCAAATCTGTCCAGCAATTTTATGTTTGATTATTTCCAAGAACTTACGCATGAATTAGACATCCAACAGTTTAATTTTTCTGCCTATCACCCTGAAAGTCATGGGGCTAGCACATAACTGTCCGAAAACACTCTCACCTACCCAGGATACATGCATACAATTATATTGAATCAACCCTTAAAATAACACATTGATCAGTAAAATCCTGCATTGTATAATTATCGAGTAAGATCATGAGATTTTTTTCCCCCATGTTGGTAATTATCACCAAATGAAAGACCCCATGACTACCATAAAACAGCAAAAGGCTGTCCCAAAACACCCACAACTATCCAGGATACATGTAGGCAATTAAATAAAATCAAACCAAATAAAAAGACAGTGATCAGTAAAATTTTACCTGTCTAATTATCGAGTAAGATCAGTAGAGTTTTTGCTCTTGTTGATACTTGCTGAAGGAAAGACCCTAAGACTGTTCCAAAACACGCTCATCGACCCGGGATACATGTATACAATTACAATAACTTAATGAAATATCCAGTTTTGGTGCATTCTCTGTCTCTCTCTCGTTTGATCAAAGATAATTCACTAAACAACTTTTATATTGCAAAGAGCAGCACACTTAATAAGTCGGAATCATGCGTCACTACATTCACATTTCAAAAATTATTTAGAAGTTTTTTTAAAAAAAATCTTTAATGTGACAAAGAGCAGCTGAATAATTAGAACTAAAGGGTGCTATATTATATTTTTATTGTTCTTGAACCAATTTATTAGATTTAATTGGTTTTGATAATTATAAGAATTGCAATAAATAAAAGTAAAACCTCCTGTAACATTATGTCTGTTGTCTCACTTTTTTTAATACATTCAAAGGTTGAGGTTCTGTACATCAACAATGCAAATTAAGTATTGGAAAACAATCATACACTAAATATAATACTTCTAATCGCAATTAAACATTTTTATCATGATACAAACATGATTTTCCACAATTTGATTATTTCGGCTTTTGCGACAAAATATGTTCCTAAATGAAGATTGTAATAAGAATAAGAAAACCTTTAGGAATGCTTAATATTTAATGTCATTTTACCTATAAACTTATATTTATGTGCTATTGATGTTGCTCTGAAATATATTATTTTCGCAGGATCTTATGTACAATAGTATCACAGGAAAAGATAGACATCTATGAGGTGCGTCAAAATGGGTGACGTACAATACTATCCTTGTAGCCAGGGGTCGTCGGATGAAAGTTCGTTAAGAAGAGTACGAGGGAATGTATCATTGACATTTCTGATCCTTACGTTGCTAAAATAACTAATGTTTCCAAAGTAATGAGAGATATCACTAAGACGTAGATTTCTTAAACGGTGAAAGTAAATACTTAACGGGTGTTGAAGAAGATGGACCACCCTGCTGTAGTGTATGCGTTTTTGTTTTCGTAAGGTGCTATACATCACTTAGATCTTCGAGAAAGCACATGGTTTTAGAGAGCGATTAAAACTTCTTTGCTAACATACACCTTAAAAAAGGGGACTGAAAAAGAGTTACAATGTTTTCGACACAAAATGAATGCCGTAAAGCTCCGTGGGAGCATTCATTATTTCTGGTAAAGGAAAAACTTTAGAAATTTAGAGCGCCGTCTGTTGTCATAATACCATGCTAATCTCTAGTATGCCATTATGACAACAGATGGCGACACGAGTTGGACAACAAATACTGATAAAACATGGTATTTGCATTGTTCTAAGGCCAAATCGGTATGAAAACAGCAGTTGGAATGATGTAATTGTAATATGTCAAGTTTATAAACAGAATATACAAAACTTGTAATAACTGACGTAGCGTTTGCCATACGACAAACTGCAGAATCAGTTCAGTAGTTGGCAAACTGCAAGATAAAATGATGCAGAAGGAAAGTAAATCTAAGCACTTGCAAGCAGCCTTTTACAGCTTGTATCAATGAAGAATACTCATGACTAGAATTAGGAATGTAGCGCTTGCAATCAGCCATTTACAATAATGCAGAAGGAAAGTAGCTCTTGCATACTGCCACGTACAATTTGCATCAGTGAAGAATACAATATACATGGATAGAATTATGAAAGTAGAACTTGCAAGAAGCCATTTACAATAATGCATCAAGGAAGATTAGAAAATACACGCATAGAATTATGGCGGTAATCCCCCTCCATAGATGGCAGGTGTGCAAAAAGTCGAGAGAAGAGGCCTGTATGATGGCGGTGAAATCATCGACATCAACGTACGATGAGCGGAAACCCCCAAGGACTGCTGTACAAAAAGACTGTCTGGGAGATATCCTCAAGAGCAGAACTCTCCAGTGATAAGCTACTCGAACTTGCCTGGATGTCTGGGGTTTTCCATTTGCCTTTTTGAAAACCTCTTTCGATTATAACTTTTTGCACTACTGGCCTTTTCGAGCTACTGTCTAAAACAAAACTATGAAATTAAGGAAAAATATTTGAGAAGGGTAACATGTACTCACGGATTGACTTATATTTTTGGGAAATATTTAAAGTATATTATGTACTTTAAATTTCCAAAATTTATTGTATTAAGTAAATTGTGAACTATAGGTTATCGCAATTTAAATATGTGGCTAACAAATAAGAGGCTTAAGGGGATAGCACGATTTCGACAATTTGAATTTGATATAAAAACAGACATTTCAGTTTATGATCCCCTGCCGCTTTGCGCCACTGGTAATGCTTTTCTCAACTTTGGTCTCCACCAGACATTGCGAAACACCTCACAATAAATTAATTCGTGCGCCGTGCGCACAACCAGCTTTAATTCGTCGCAAATGGCCAAAAGATTGAAAGCGACGTTATTTCAAATTTTGTCAGATTAAACTGGCAAAAGATCTTTTCATATACAAATCATTAAACGTTTTTGATAACTCCACTTTAACATATGACAGTGATGAATCTATGATCAGATATGGAGCACAGAGCAACATTATATTTTGACAGAATCAATTAAACTGGACGGTATGGATAGTAACAGCTGGAATTTGAATATCTTATCAGCATGTAGTAGTTCAAAGTGCACCAGTGTTAGTAAAACCAGCATATAGAGTACATGTCTACTTTCTAATATGAAACCTGTTATCTCAATGTGAAATGCCTATATAAGCAAATAGAAACGCCAGTCTATTTTCTCAAATGCTTTAACTTTTTAAATAAATGTCGGCGAGAAAAAAAAAAAAAAAAAAACGAGCAAAAAATCCAAAACAATCAACATCGTTAATAAAATTTCTCTTGCAGCACTAAACTCTGCTGTAACTGTAACCTATAAAAATCTTGTGTCAAGTCCACTTTAACCTATAAAAATCTTGTGTCAAGTCCACTGTAACCTATAAAAATCTTGTGTCAAGTCCACTGTAACCTATAAAAATATTGTGTCAAGTCCACTGTAACCTATAAAAATCTTGTGTCAAGTCCACAGTAGCCTATAAAAATCAAAGCTGTTTTTAGTTACAATTAGTCCACTATCTAACAGAAATGTTACAGAAACTCTGAATCTGATTATTACTGCAGTTTCTTCTTTTAACCAATTTACGCCTGATTACCTGACAGAAAATTGAAATCATGCCTCATAAAATTATTACCCAGTTGATAGCGAAGCAAACAGATTTCTGCTAGCACTATGTAAAGAATAACAGAATAACTTTTTGTTTTAGGTTGCAAATTATTACGAGAATAGAAAGATCTCTAATTGTTAGAAAGATATATAAAGTAACACATTCAGCTTAGAACTAGGTAGAAGTTAGCATGGTTATCGTTTCAGGCGCAATGGCTGTAGCATGACTAATGTTTCGTGTGGAATGGGTGTATCATGGATATCGTTTCTGGTGGAATGGGTGTAGCATGACTAATGTTTCGTGTGGAATGGGTGTATCATGGATATCGTTTCTGGTGGAATGGGTGTGGCATGGCTGTCGTTTCTGGCGAAATGGGAGTAGCATGACTATCATTTCTGGTGGAATGGGTGTGGCATGGCTATCGTTTCTGGTGGAATGGGTGTGTCATGGCTATCGTTTCTGGTGGAATGGGTGTGTCATGGCTATCGTTTCTGGTAGGATGGGTATAGCTGATAATGATTTAGGCATGCAGATATAATGCTTTTTGCGACCCTTCAAGCTCTAATTGGATTCTGTGCAACGTTACTGTGGTCTGTTGGTAAATGATTAGAAGACAAAGATGATATGCGACAAATTTATAAAAAGAGGACGATATAGTGACTTCTGCAATTGGGACAGTAACAATATTGATACAATGATGCGCAAGGCAATAAGGGATAATGAAGTTAGCCACGAAAAATTTAATTTAATAGTCAGTAAAGTATAATATAAGCAGGGAGATAAATACAGCGACCGCTTAGAATAAAACAAAAGTATACAGCGATATATCAGACACAGACGGAGCATTACATTTCGATAGAAGTATACCGTGAGAAAGATTTCTCTTTTGCCAATGACGTCTTATTACTAAAACTGGTAAACTATCCGTCTTATTACAGAGACTATACATACAATTTTTACAAGGATTTGAAGAATATCGTATATCATTACATCATCAATAAGAATGAAATAAGGCTTCTTTTGATTTCTGAATATTTTACAGTCTTGAAATCTACACAAGATAAAGTCACAGAAGGTATGACTGCTTATAGCAGCACAGAAACTACTTCAAAAGAAACTCAAAAGTTCTAGTCACTCCATCAAATAATTACATATTGTACATGACCAATTACTCCTAAATATTACTGTGATTCAGTAGTTACAGAACTTTATATATACCTCCTAAATCTGATATAGTTTGTTAATATTTTGAAACCCAAACAGTTTACTCTCTCAGTTGAATAGTTACTCTAATCGTTAATAGGTACTCTTATGTTTGCTAGTGCCCCCATCTGTTAAAACTATTTTTCATGATGATTTTATTTGCTACAGCGGTAATGGTCATTTCAAGAAATAACAGAGGGGTTTGATACACAGTTTCGATGTAAGTACCAAAGATGAAGATGGGCAAGTTATACCCATTCATGATTGCCTGGAATATGTTTTCACCTTAAATAAATAGGTTAGCATAGTGAAATTCAAATGCAATAATATGTAAACTAGATAAAGAAAAAGCAGAGAATACATAATTATAAAGAAAACAAAGAATAATTTAGATATGAATAACCATCGTATTACTGGTTGGCGTGATCCAGTAACAATACATGATGCCGATACTAATAAATTTGCAAACACACATTTTGATACCTAAATACGTAAGTTGTTGGTGGATACTAATTTGAAAGATATTAAGAAACGGAGACAATAGAACAAAACAACAAATACGTCCTTTGAACAGAGTTGTGATGTGAGAGTCACTAAAATACAGATTCCTCATAAATATATTAGAGAAAAAAAGAAAAAAAGAAAACAAAAAAGAAAGGAAAGGAAAGACAACCGCGAAGTGCAAACAAAGCATCTGCATACTATGTTGACGACATGATTGTTCTAAAAAGTTTGGATTAAAACACAAAGAAGTACGTGAAAGAAAAACTGGCAGTAGTACCACCACATATTTACCGTTAGATAAAAGATGGCAACGACCGCAGTAATGACTGGAGGTTCAGTAGTTACTTGTTGAGCATTTACAACAACTATTTATTTGTTAAATGATTTGATTCAGATAGAGCTGATGGGTTAGAACTTGATAAAAATAAAGAATAGCAAAAGAAAAATGGCGAGTACAAAGTGAACCTGACGCTTGGGTTTGCTACAATGAGCTTAACGGGTTGCTTCGACTCTGCATAGAAGAGACCAGAAACCGATCCAGAGACGGTTTCAATCCAGCGATAGAAACTATTCAGTTACCATAAAAATGTCTGCCTAGTATGATTTGTTTCAAGGGTTTCCAACTGACGCAAAAGTTTACGGTAGTCTCAAAGAATTTCTCTGATGAAGAACAAAAGGAAACAGAAATTAATATCATGAGTATTAATAAGTTCTTTACAGATCATTATTGCATCTGGAATGATCTGGAAAGTAAACCTAATGATAGATTGCATAGTAGGGGCCTTAACTAATGTATCATTTTGTGTCATGTATGCAAATATATAACCGCTACTGGGCGATTTCACTGGCTTACTCAAAGGGTGATGTCACTGCATTGTGCCTCTCTCTCTCTCTCTCTCTCTCTCTCTCCAACCAATTATTTGTCATTATTTTGTTGTCATGTTGAATATGTTGCAATACTTGTGTTATGTAGGGAGAAGGCTAATTTAAGTTGTTAGATCTTGTGCCCAATCCCATTGTATCATATTGTGACTATATATATATATATATATATATATATATATATATATATATATATATATATATATATATATATATATATATATATATATATATGTATATATATATATACATTTATTGCACTGGAGATACACAGTTGTTGGAAAGAATGAACTCAATCATGTTTTAGATAAATAGAACCTCACACAGGGTTAAAGTATGTTTTGAGATTTTAGACGAATGATGTGGTTAAACAAGGTGTGAAAAAGTGCTTGATATGCGTTGAACTAATTGTTTAACACGAAGAAAAAACAGAGTTCAAAGACAAAACATCAAAGATCAATAAGAAATTAATCCATCCAAAAAAAAAAAAATAAGGAGACGACTAAAGTACCAGTGAGTAATACGGACAACATAAGACAGGTTGATTGATCTCAGTTGCAACTGAAATATTAACATAACAAAAATCAAAACCAGTGTTAGAAATAATCGTATGTACTCGCTTATAAGCCGAGTCTATCTGCCGTAGCATAATGCGTCCGCAGATCAGGGTCTATGGTTTTCGTTCTACTGATTACTCTTAACAAACTGCACAGACCCAGATCTTCCGGCGCATTATCCGAGGGAAGATCTGGGTCTGTGCAGTTTGCATTTGAACTCGTCACATAAGTGAGTACATACGGTGTGAGGTATTTATAGAGTTAAAAGACAGTGAAAGAAATAAAAGAAAACGCTGTTCTTGTCATGTAGTAATTTAAGGTATTTTCCACACTTTTGCTAAAATTTGGTTCCGTGACCCAGCCATAAACTATCCCTTTATTTGGGAGATATTTTCAATGTACAATTTAGGTAGATTTATAAAGCCGCGTATCATACATGGAAGCACAACAAATTAATTCGAGAGGAACGTCTACATTACGTACATGTTAGGAACAAGGTTAGCTCTGTAACCTATTTTTGAACGAGAGGTACTAATACCGCACACAGAAATTTTACATAACATTTAAATAAAGATATATTTCAAAGATTCTCATAATATGATTGTAGGAAGTGCCAAAAATTGTGGAAAAAGAAAGTTCGTACTAGGTTTGATAGAAAGATAGTGCAAGTCCTTTGGCTGTTGTCAGTATTTGTCATACAATTTTGTACAAGAAAACATACAGTGGGAAATGGTTATTAAAATATATGGCAGACGTTGTTGATAACGATTCTGATGATAAAGATTCAGTATTTACAAGGGTACTGTGCTTCTGATAGATGACTGCGATAACTTAGAGGATGCAAACACGGAATACAGGAAAACTTCATATGTTTAAGTGACGTTGATGAGGAATGGAATACATAAAAATGCTAATCTCTATGGCACTAGCACTAAAGTCTCTCTACTGTAAAACTTGTTTTGAACACGCCCGTAAATTAGTGTCTGCGCAAAGCATATAATTTCAAAGTAATTGTTTTTACGATCTTATTAGTTGCTGATGTTCGCAGTTTGAAAGCTGACATGACGTCAGAAGTTAAGAATGATGGAATGAGTATAAATAACTAATATCATATTAAATAAATAAATCAAAATGGTAACAAGCATGAATAAATTCGATTAGCACATGAATGATTAAGTCTCAACTTTCATCTTTCACGTACTCCCTCGTTGTTCTTCTTCGCAAGTTACCTATCTTCGCTCATTGTTACTGTACCACCAAACAATTCGTCAATAGGACTACGCAATAATTTAATTTTTGTGATTAGACTTCCATATCGTTCGCCATATATTCATATATTAACATATATTTACAACGTTTGTATCATGACAGGAAAAGAACTTTATATAGCATTGGCTATTGCTCTAATTCGTTACCTTCTACACTGTACGTCTTGAAATCTCCAGCTACAAATTCATGAAAGCAAATATGTTTAAACTAACCAATCAAGGACAAATCAGTACGATTCAAGCTGTACACGAGTCAACTGTCACCTATTTAAAGTTTATGCAAACGACCAAATTTTTGACGTTTTCACCATTGCTTATTTTTTCCATAGAAATTACAATACTATGAGTAAAAAGATTCGCTATTTTTGTACTTTCTTCACATTTAAACAACTCAATGTTTAATTTTGTCATCATCAGTGTACGTAAATAAAATGCGTTAATACAAATAATACCACCATACATGTTAGAGAATGTTTAATTTGTACTCTACGGAGTTTCAAATCCAGGTCCGTGGGTAAACGGAACCAATCGCCTTGCCTGCACACATCAGCCCACATTCCATCACGACTAAGCACGCATCACCAATAAATGATGCTACTGAATCGGTGTTATATGCACTCGTGTGTAGCAGACAAGTTCCCATGACGACACAGTAATTAATTCTCATCTATCTACACAGTCATTCTGGATTCCTATGAAAGAAATTAAGGTACATAGGATTAATTATAGAGAATTATAAATATACATATATATAATTGGTGGGGGATAGATTCATTGCGACAGAATAAAACAGTTTCATTTTCAAGTCAATGATTCTCACTTTCAAACCATGGAACGGATTGACACAGCAAATATTTTTGCTTCTGTTGGGCAAAATGAGAGGCAGTATTTGGATGTATGTCAATTTGCCGTTTTAGTACGTAGTAGAGATCCGCATTATAACGCATCAAGTTCACTAGCACATGACGGTGTAAAGAAAACAGGAACAACAACGAAAATACGAAACTTCTATTGTCTTCGATTTTTTTAAGTAAGCTATTTTTTTTATTTTTTTTACAAAAGTAAAGACAAACCACATAACATATATAATAGTTGGCTTAAAAGCGCTAGTTTTTTCTTCAAGGTTTGTGTATTTCACACTGTTTCATCGTCAAACTGTAAAATAAATTCTGTTTCCTTTCGCAAACATGCTGATGACAAAATAGGTTCCATGTCAAAAAACGAAGAGAAAAGTACGAAGAATATGTGTCATAAAATAAGATTGTACAATGAAACTGGTGAAATGAAATTTAAAATAATAGCGGTATTTAAAATTACAGCGATACACCATGGAAGACATTTTGCCTAAACATTTCTAGTGTACTTCAATGGCTACGCCAAACTCGATGTGAATTAAGTCTTTTCATCGTGCAATGCGTTATGCTAGCACTTAATCACAGATGCGTTGTCACAAAATGTGTCCATTTCATGTTAGTATACTACGACGTGAAATATTCGAACGTTTCCGCTTGCGCAGAAGATTCACCACAGGCGAAGTGTCACAAAATGTGTCCATTTCTCGTTAGTATACTACGACGAGAAATATTCGAACCTTTCCACTAGCGCAGAAGATTCACCACGGGTGGGGTGTCACAAATGTATTCATTTCCACGTTGATACACTAAGCCTTGAGATGTCCGAGCGCTCTCCCACGCGGAGAAAATAGTTCATGGTTAACTGTACTTGACTGTGAAACCGCAGGAAAATAAAGCCTCGTCAGCATATGTAGCAATATTGGCCGCTAATTTTATAATGTGGCAAAAACTGTTTCTTGGCGTTGAAGATAACGTGACTATATGTGGATATATTTGTTTTCCTTTGGAAGAGAAACTATGGTTTTTACTACAACGATGACTATACTTTAAGATTTTAAAAGGTATATTATTAACATAAACATTCCTGGAATAATGTCGTTTCACTGTGGTAACTTAATGCAGTTTCAAAAGAATGATGAATCAAGAAGGGTACATTCCGGGTTGAGATACTCCATTTTCAAATATCCACAAACGTATTAAGAAATGCACTTTCAGTAATAAGAAATAGGAGCTGAAGTTGAGAGTTGAAATAATTCCTAGTATATGTATACTAAGGTTTTGTTTTTATAAATAATTCTTTGGTCCCTCTTCAGGGAAATATTTATTTTAACATTTTTTAAATCTGTTTCCACTATGTCTGTTCAAAGGGACGAAGAAATGACCAAATAAGGGAGAGATAGAAGAGAAAGAGAGGCATGAGGGACAGGAGGAAGAATATGAGAAGAAATTCTGTACGTTTAACTTTCTTAAAGTGCTGTGTTTGACTTAAGAGCGAGTCTGGGATGATATAGGAAACCTCTGAAAACACGTATTTCAGTCACGTGGTTCTACAGTCCATTGTAACACCCGACACTGACAATACAGTCTCAGTTTTGATATGAGAGCCTTCACTTTATGCTATCTTGCTGAAACTGGATTGAATTTCCGTCATCCTAAGATGGATATGATAGATTTTAAGTTTCAATATTAATATCCTAGCAGTCTTAGATTTCGAGTTCTGTATGTGTAGGTATGCATACATTAGCGGCAGGACACGGCAGGTCAGCACAACGACGGTTATATGGTGCCAATTAAAGGCAAAGTTTAAAAACAAATTAAAATTATAAAAGAACTGCACTAAAAGTTTACGAAGGCAAATCCTTCCAAAAAAATGTAAATCTGAAGCTCTACAAGGTGAAAGATGCAAGTAAAGAATTGTAAAAAACCTTCGGGAAGATAAACCCAATCTTCATCAACATTGTCTTCCACTGTATTCACTTAGTGTGTCTTTAAGGTTGTTACTTGTTCCTGATTTTCGTAGCCTATTATGTATTTTTTTATCAATAATTAAATAGAAAGCGAAAAAGAAAGAATTAATTTGTATACTTGACAAATTTATCTCAAAGACAGACATAACACGTGTGTACTAAGACTCCCGATGATGGGTCCAAATATAAATTACTTTTTTCCACACCACACATGAAAAGCAGAGCGGCGAAAATAATAAAACAAACGGGTTCTGACATTTTGTAATTACCCAGCACAAGTTTTTTTCTTGGAATATAGATAAATTAACCAGCTTTGAAAGCTCTTTGGCTTGTTTACAGACGTGGCCAGATTTAGCTATGTGTTGCACATCAAGTCTTGGTTGAGATGGAAGGTGGCACTTTCATTTATAACCGGAAAAAAATCTACGTGGGCGAAAAGCAGTAATGTTTTATGTGCTATACGTTGTTGCACATGTAATGAGGCGATACAGCATTTCAAGAGCAACAGCAGCTCTCTCGTATAAACTAGTTAAGATTCAACATATAGTTTATTTTTTTAAAGAAAAAATGCATAATGAAACATTTTTTTGCAAATCTTAATATTTTGTGTTATTCTTTCTGAGATCAATGACGGATTTTTCATTTTCTTATTGATATCTTTTTTAAACTTAAAGTTTACCACCTACTTGTATAAAAAATGGCAAGATGAATACATTTGCGCTTGAGATTCCACGAGAAAATACTTTATCTAATATGCAGATGAAGCGATTGTTTCGCCTATTTTGCAAGAAGTTAACGTGTAAGCACCTGATGCCATAAGGCAATCAATAGTGAGACGTCAGATGGCATATAGCACGATAAACATTGCTTAGAAAAACACGTGTTGCGAGACGTTACATCATCGCCTTTCTAATATTGTTTATGCGAATGTATAGGCATATTTATATGCATCGCGTTCATACGAATGCGCCCCATTTTGTTGATTTTATCAGATCCTTTCACTGAAGTCTGCAACTCATATTTAACATTATTGAGTATGGCAAATACGGTCGCAGATCGCAACAACATTTTACCTGACCTGGAATCATACATTAGAAAGACACGACACATTCCTGAATTAGTAATGGACAGAGATCGTAAATCACCACATAAACACATATTTTTACTTTGAAGGGATAGATGAAATATGATGATAGATATAGTTAAAATATACAAGGTAGTTCAAAGGACATCACATCTGCGGTGTGAAAACTGTACTAGTCTAACTGTCAACCGCAAAATAGCTGTCAAATAAAATTGCACGCGGTATCTGTTCATACTAACAGGTAGTCTAATAAATGCATGGATGCTCGTTAAGATATATGAGCATGCAAAATAGGAGCGCATACCTGTCTGTACATTTTAGCAAAACTATCTTTAAGTCTTTTTTTTTTTAAAAAAAGTAAGTTTAAATTGATGCAATCTTTTATCAAGACCTTTGACATTATTTTAACTACCTTATACTTTGCTTACAAGTCACTATATATGGGGTTTCGAATATTTATAACAAAAGTCGCGAGCAACTTCTCAGTCTGATAATTACGAGTAAAAGTGAAATTTCAGTACAGATAATCCTTAATGCTTTTAGATTTTACACAGACTTGAGAAGAGATCAAGGAAGAAAAAGAAGAGAAAACATAACCGAATTCCACATGTACGTTGAGTGCTGCCTCATAGATAAGGAAGTCGATTAACATATAGAAAAGCGTCTTAACTGTTTAAGAATCTCTAGCTAAATTACTTACGTGAAAGTGAAATCTTGCCTATAAAAACGCATTCGTCTCTACACATGGCAAGTTAATTCGATATCATCACTGAATAGGCAAAATGATGCAGTTAAAATATATAAAAAATTGCCCACAGCTCTAATTTTATCAAATGTTGTTGTCGTTGGTCTGGTCATTTTAATTTGTTTTAAGAATTCAGGGATTATAAATTGAAAATGAAATACAGTATTTGTATGTTAGGTCACTTCCTTTGTTTTGAGTCAAAATTAATTCCATTCTGTATCTGTTGTCTTAACAAAATATCGTGCGCACATAATGTACGAATCTTTCTGATACATAATGTAGGAGTCGTATCCAACTTTTCGTTTTCGACTTCCGACAGCATGGTTCAAATTTGTATGTCTTTTCTGCTAATAATTGTTCAACTTATATCTGGAATAAATCGTTAAATTTAAGCTTCGTACAACTTTGTACCTTCAAGATTGAGCACGTTTAAGATACTGTTCCTCTTCCGTTGAGTTCTCAGCCCCGAGAACTCGTTTCTATTCGGTTCTCAAACAAGGATCATGGCATTTGAGCAAGAAGCGCCACAAGAACGTTGTTTTGGCATCCAGAACCTTGTTCTCGTCTCTAACCCAATGACATCCAAAATGACCAATGTTAACCATATTTTGTCGCTAAGTCATGGTTGTTTCAGGACCACCTAAGCCACGGAGTTTAAGATCTGTGCTGTTAACAAGTTTAAAAATCGTACTCTGTTATTAATTAAATAATTCACAATGCTCTCGGCATTCCCTTTGTCTTGCAGCAAATATTTATCCAACTTGAGCCCACCAATATTCAACAACAGAGTGGTGCCATTGATGTCGGTCGTAAGAACCACCTTAGCGTATTTCATTAGCTTTAACTAAGAATTGTGAGGTTGGTCATTCACGATTACACGTAGAGTTGTATCCCACTTCTGCCACATACTTTTGACCTTGATCTTGGGCAGTGCCACATCTCAATGCTGCAGGAATAATAAGATAATAATTCCCAAGTATTTCGTAAAAACCAGTTCCCAGTTTGTTTGTTTGTTTGTTTGGTTTATTTTTTTTTTAGGGTGGGTGAGTTTGTGCACAGTGGGAATTTCTCACAATCTATTTTACTGTAATCAGTTTGAAATGCAATCCTTAAATTTCCTTTACCACGTTAACTTCGGATTTGATGAAAACATACGTTTTCAATTTTGCTGTTGTTAGAGTTCGAGATAGGTTTGTCATTGGATGTACTTGGAACGTCGCCTATCTGAGATTTATTGATTGATTGATTGACTGATTGATTTATTGATACTCGTTTATTCCTCCATTTTCTGAAGATTTTAAGATAAATTAAAGAAATGCAATGGAATACATTAAATCACGAAAACAATAATTCATTACTTATGCAGGCCTTTCAGGTGGGTATTGTTTCAGTATCAGCATTGTCACTATGAACATCGTCAGTATATTGTGTCTACCTGTTCATCTCCTGCGTCTTTGTACTTTATTAATCAATCTATGATATATGTATCTATATAAACTGATATGTTAACTCGTCGAAAAAACCTCATGTTTAAATCTTATTTTGTATACTTCACAATCTTTCTCTTTATTTCGTAGATGTCAAAACAACTGCGTAGTCCTACTGTTATCTTACAAGCATTTCCTACACAGTTGTTGTAATCGTCACGTGTCCTTGCAGCAGTACTGTTTGATTTACCTTTGCAAAAGACATCTTGAATTTCGTCATCAAAGCAAGACGGGTGTATTTGTTTCAATTTCGATTTCTGTCCATGATTCTCTTTATTACCTTACCGCACAGATCTGTATTTTATTTCACTCACGAATGTGTCCTAATGTCCTGATGACACTATCTGTCCTTGCTTTTAATTAGTCATGATAGACTGGTCCCCCGTCTCATTTGACAACACACTTCTCTTCACTTAGCTAGGTATCAATCAGTTAAAGTCTCCTGATAAACGATTTATTCTGCGTTTGCCAAGGACCCATTTATTATTTACAAGACTGACATGTTTTGATGAAAACAGAAGGCAATATTTTCTGTGACGATGGCTCCATGTTGTAAGGCCCAATAGCTTCTCGTATGGTATATTGACGTCGCATCATAATGATAAATCTCGATTTCAAAAAAATAATTCCTTACCGTTTTCAGAATTCTCCAGTGGCACGAACGGGTCTGCCAGTTCCTTGTTGCGGAAGTCAGTCTTCATCTTGTGCTGCTATTTCACTGTAAGCAAAAGAATCATAAATCTAGGCATATATATTTTTCGAGTTGACCACACACACACACACACACACACACACACACACACA
>JAECUM010095927.1:0-25829 GCA_016617855.1 Megalonaias nervosa | reverse complement strand
CTCTTATTTCGAAGAGGTCATGGTCACGGTCATATATTGACAGCAATACATTTGTTGGGTCTAATAAACCCCAGTCTGATTTTATTATGGAGAATTATAAACCGTTCATGTCGAAGAGTTCTGTATCACTCTTGGGTGATTTGGCCAATCCTACACCTATTAAAATTTTAAGGGATACAGGAGCTTCTCAGAGTCTTTTATTTTCAGGTGCTTTGCCTTTTTCTGAGAAGTCTTGTTCTAAAGAGAGTGTTCTCATTCAGGGAGTAGAGTGTGGCTTTGTTAATGTTCCTCTCCATTCTGTAAATTTGTCATCAGACTTAGTTTCAGGACCTGTGACAGTCGGAATAGTGACTTCTTTACCCGTTGAGGGCATTCATTTATTACAAGGCAACGACCTAGCTGGAGACAAGGTTGTGGTTAATTCACTTGTAACTGGCAAGCCTTCTTTGGATCAGAAAGTTGATCCTATTGAAATATAATACTCTGACTTATACCCAGATTGTGCAGTTAACAGAGCTATGGCAAAGAAAACTCTTGAGAATGATTTGACACATGTATTGATCAGGCTTTTGATGAAGTCACTCCATTCCTAATTTGGATCATTCAAAAGGTATTGATCACAGTGATCCCCTTTAAACTACTCATTCTCTTTTATCTAATCAGGGTGACAAACGACAATCTCTTGTCGTCGAACATGGAGAAAGATTCTGAGATCTCCTGTTTGTTTCAGAGGACCATTAGTGAAACTGAAGCTACTGAAGTTACTGTCTGTTATTTCATCAAAAATGGAATTCTTATGAGAAAATGGAGACCTCCCGAGGTACCTGCTAGTGACGAGTGGTTAGTGAACTATCAAATTGTAGCTCCAAAATCTTACAGACAGGAAATACTTAGTTTGGCCCATGAAACTCCTCTGGCTGGTCATTTAGGGATAAATAAGACTTATCACAAGATCTTAACTCACTTTTGTTGGCCAAAAATCAAAAATGATATTTGTAAATTCTGTAGATCTTGTCATACTTGTCAAGTGGTAGGAAAACCCAATCAGAAGATACTTAAAGCTCATCTGCAACCTATTCCTGCATTTGATCAACTGTTTAGTAGAATAATGATAGATTGTGTTGGTCCCTTACCTAAGACCAAGTCAGGCAACGAATATTTGTTGACCATTATGTGTGCGTCAACAAGATTCCTAGAGGCAATTCCTTTGAGGAATATTAAAACAAAAAACATAGTAAAAGCTTTGATAAAGTTTTCTTTTTACTCAATTTGGCCTTCCCAAATTTGTCCAATCGATCAAAGGTCAGATTTTAAGCCTGCAATTTTCCAGCTACTCCTGCTTGCATTTGGCACACAGCAATTTAAGTCAAAATTGAAATTATGGTTTCACAGAACTTTAATAGAGAGAACTTTTGATTCTTGTAATAGAATTCATTTTCTCTTGCTCATTCTTCAAAATTTTCTTCCAATTAGATTTTATGGCCCTTGCAAAGTAAAGAAGAAAATGAATGAGTTAAATTATAATATTAGTACTCTGATCTAAATAAATTAATGGAGTACTACTATATTGAAAGAGATAGCCAAGTAAATCATACAAATAATTTAGTTGTAGCTGTCCCACAAACTGAGGATTTAAGTGAAGGAATTCGATCGGATTCTACTGATCTTGGAGCAACAAATCTTCTGAATTCTGAAATTATGAAAACTCTGGACCAGAAACTATTATATTTGCAACAACAATAAAGGAATGAACTTAAACAGTTATTATTCAAATATGAGCGCTTGTTTCCAGATGTTCCTACAAGGACAAACATAATTTTTAATGACATTGAAATTGTAGATTCAAAACCTATGAAACAACACCCATACAGGATGAACCCTCTCAAATAGGAATGCTTGAAAAAGGAAATTCAGTATTTGCTAGAGAATGAATTTATAGAGCCCAGTAAGAGTGACTGGAGTTCACCATGTATACTTGTTCCGAAACCGGAAAAAAACTTTCTGTATGTGCACTGATTATAGGAAGGTGAACAGTGTGACAAAAACAGATTCATTTCCGTCACCAAGAGTTGATGACTGTATTGATAAAATTGGAAATGCCAAGTACGTCACCAAATTTGACCATCTAAAAGGATTTTGGCAAATTCCACTAACAGAAAGTTCAAAGGAAATTTCAACATTTGTGGCTCCAGATGGACTCTATCAATATAAAGTAATGCCATTCGGGATGAAGGGCTATCCAAGTACTTTTCAACGCTTGATGAATATGATTACCTCTGGTTTAGATAATTGTAATGCTTATAATGATGATGTCATCATTTACAACGACACCTGGAAAGAACATGTAGCCACGATTAAGAAATTCTTTGACAGACTCGCTGATGCAAATTTGACAGTCAATTTTTCTAAAACGGAGTTTTGCCGTGTTTGTGTAACTTTTCCAGGACATATTGTGGGACATGGTCCAGTTAAACATATAAATGCTAAGGTCAAGGTCATCTCTGAATTCCCTCTGCCTGTCAGTAAAACGCAACTGATGCGGATTTTAGGTATGGCTGGATACTATAGCAATATTTTAAAAAAATTCTAATATTGCTGAACCCCTGACAAAATTGTTGAGCAAGAAAAGTAAGTTTCTTTGGACTGAAAAATGTCAGGAGGCTTTCGATATGTTAAAAACCATACTTGGAGGTGCACCAGTTCTTACAGCTCCAGATTTCAGTCAACGATGTAAACTATCTGTGGATGCAAGTGATGTTGGGGTTGGAGCAGTATTGATTCAAGGTGATATAAATGGTGTTGAACATCCAGTGTGCTATTTTTCTAAGAAATTAAATAAGCACCAAAGAAACTGCTCATCAATCGAGAAGGAATGTTTAGCTTTAATTTTAGCATTACAGCATTTTGAAGTTTACATTAGCTCAGCTATTTCTCCGGTTGTTGTGATTAGTGATCACAACCCCCTTACCTTCATCGACAAGATGAAAACTAAAAATCAAAGATTATGAAGGTGGAGTTTGTTTTTGCAAGAATACAATCTTGACATCAAGGACATCAAAGGAAAAGACATTTTGATTGGAGATGCACTTTCTCGTGTATAGAAATATTATTTCATGTACATTTTTATAATTCATGAGAGTTTTCTTACCTCATGTATAATTTACATATGGTAAAAAGAAAGATTTATTATATTAATCTTTCTTGTTTTCTTTATGAGGGGAAGTGTTACGATTATGTAATTTATTTCCTTGTGTGTTAATTTTAAATTCCTTTTCTTTTTCTTTTGTTTCATTACATTTGATTGTAAGAATAATATTTGTACTGGATTTCTTATTTTTCCCAGTAAATTTAGTCTTTTGTTTTGACTTATTTAGAACGTAAAAGTCGCGTAAGCACTATTTTTAGTTCACAGATTTTGTAAACATCGAGCGAAAACGATTGGCTATTATCAAGGTCATGTTCGGCCCATATGTTGGCTATGTGTAAATAGCTTTATTTTTAAATTCATTTCCAGCGTGAGAATTTGATTCTTAGATAGGGCTATTCTTGCCTACGTGACAAATGGCATTTTTTTTTTTAAAATGCGCTCTTCGATCATTAACTGACCACGTTACCCATCACGCGGGTCTGAAATGACGTTTAAGTTGGTTTTAAAACCCACATCTCAGTATTTTTCTGGCAGTTGTGAATAATACTTTGAGGCTGAAAGGTGTTTTGTTGTTGCTATTTTTTTATTTAAAAATAATTTATTAGCCTGGAAGACACTCTTCTTCATCAAAATCCTTGGACAAAGACTTTTATTGATAATTTATTCCTGATTTCTAAATTGGAACTTTGCAAGTTGTGATTCAACGAGGATCTGTTGATTTTTCGTACTACTTCATCTGACGTCATCGTCCTCCATCTTGGAACGTCGTCGGGATTCGAACCTGGATTCAATTAGGACTGTTTAGTGATAGGACTTATATTTCTGAATTCTAGGATTAATTGTTTGGATTATATTCACAAACTGTAAGTCCTTTTCACATTTTTACCCTGTTTTCTAGGGAAATAAATTATTTTGTTTGATTATACAAAGCTTGTTGGCTTTCACTCTTTTCTTTTGTTACTTTTGTACGAGCCCTTGTAAAGTAAGAGTGCATTAACTGATAATACACTATATGATTTTGAGACAAACTGTTTGTTGTTGTACTTAACAGCCTATATCAGAATAAGGCTAGAAAGTCCAATCTTATAAACGTATAAGCATGGTGTCTTACTCTTTACTATACCTATACAACTAGTTATTAAAAATTGAAAAACTTCAAATTCTGAAATAAGAAGTAAATTTCCGAGTTTATTTAATACACTCTTTGGAGTTTTTACTAAAGATCTGTATGATGTATGTTTGGTCCTAAATGAAAATTGTGCTAATAAGTTTTTTTGACAATGTTGGCCTTCCTGAAATTCTTACAAAATCACCTAAATTGAAAGTTATTGAGACATGTTTTTCATTTAAAGACTTTGCATGCTATATATTTGCTTCTAAATGAACGTGATAGTAGTTAGATCGCCAATATGGCTATCATGGAAACCATCCTGAAAATATTTGTATTGATTATTCGTCTTACATTTTATAGTAATAATTATATAGATATGGAGTTTCACAGTAATGGGATTGTACTGTAATGGTTATACAGAAATGGTAATTTACAGTAATGGTCATGCAGACATTGACTGGTACAGTAATGGTCATAAAGGCGTGAAGTTGTACAGTTAATGGTCAAATAGACAAGACATTTTAAAGCAATGGTCATAGAGACATGGCATTGTACATTAATGGTCATTCAGACACGGCATTGTAAAGTAATGGTCATACACAGAAGGGATTGGA
The DNA here is from genome assembly GCA_016617855.1 of Megalonaias nervosa. Taxonomy (NCBI): domain Eukaryota; kingdom Metazoa; phylum Mollusca; class Bivalvia; order Unionida; family Unionidae; genus Megalonaias; species Megalonaias nervosa. Next base: position 20,956 of record JAECUM010095927.1, on the reverse strand, counting down.
CAGTAATGGTCATACACACATGAAGTTATGCAGTAATGGTCATACAGACATGTAAATTTACAGTGATGGTCATTAAGACATGGCATTTTACAGTAATGGTAATACAGACATGGAGGTGGACAGTAATGATCATACACACATGGAGTTGGACAGTAATGGTCACACAGACATGGAGGTGTCTCATAATATCACACAGATATGGAAAACTTTGTTGTGGCATCATGGCTGTACTAAATAAAATGGTGTTGTTCAAAGGCAGCCATCTTGAAAAGTTTGGATTACTACTTCTCTTTAAGGCATAGTTATATCAGCATGAGGTTTTTACTAAAGCTTTTATTACTATTTTTAGTCGGTCCTAAATGAAAGTGATGCTAATGTAACCAGTAGAAAATTTCAAAATCCTGTATTAGTAAGACACGTTCAGTCATTTTCAATTCATTATATCAGTTTCATTCCAATGCAAATGTAAGAAATATTTTTTTTGAAAGTTTGGTATGTTGGAGTTTCTGAAAAATATATCAGAATTGTTTCAATACTCAGCAACTGAAAAGAAATAAAAGAATAGAAAGATGGACTTATCGTGGATTCCTGGAAATTCTTTTCAACCAGTGTAACATCAGTCCCATCAAAGGACTTATTGTAAAAAATTACCCCAATATACTTTTCTACTGAAACACTTAAAGATTTTATTACCAAAAGAAAAATGAAAACCTGAAGAAACCTGTGAATTATGAATTTAATTCATCTACAAGTCATGTGACTCTGTAAACCATAAATTATAGTTTCTTCTGTAAACATATTTAGATGACTTTAGTTATGAGCAATGCACTGTGCATGTTAATTATTTAACCTTTGGAAATAATTGTCATCAGACGACCGGAAAGTATGTGATGTGATGTGATGTGATTATGATTTTTAGCGTAGCTTTAACAATTTTTCAGTCATATCGCTACGATGTCTGCCTTGTGGCAGTTTATAGTGATGTCTAGCACTGGGGCATCATGCCGCAGACATGTAGCATGATGTCCCACCCAGTCACATTATCCTGACACCAGGCCGACCAGTCCTAACACTAACCTCTTAATGCTGAGCGCCAAGCGAAGCAGCTGTTAGTACCATTTTTGTAAGTCGTTGATATGACTCGACCGGGGATCGAACCCACGACCTCCCGCATCCGAGGCGGACGCTCTAACCACTAGGCCACCGGAGCGGTCCCGGAAAGTATGTAAAGTTGACATGGTATTAAGATTAAGTGATAGGTTGCTTAGGTCTTGTTCTTACAATATTACATAAACCTGTTTAGAGAAATTGACATCTGTTGGTTATGTAAGTCATGTGAGTGATACCAAACCGACATGTTGGTAATTATATGTACCGATTCACGTTCTACACATGAACTAGATACCAATATACCTAACTCACTGTAACTGTAAAGTGTAAGTAGCTGGTAAAATAAGCGGTCAACGTGTCAAGAGGGATGTCCTTTTTGTTGTTGTTGTTGTTGTTGTTGTTGTGGGGCTTAACGCCATTTTTCAGCACACGATAGGCTATACATGGCGGCCAGTATTAATGGTGGAGGAAGAAACCGAGAAATCCCCGGAAAGAACCACCGACCCACGAAAAGCTACTGGCAAGCTTTCTCACATATCCACATTCGCCGAATCCTAGACTCGAACCCACGCAGACAGAGGTGAGATGGCAGTGATCCGTAACGGAGAGCGCTTTAGACCACTCGGCAACTCGGGGCCCCCTGTCCTTTTTGAGAAACCTGTATATAGTATAGAGTATGTATAATTATATCAAGTTATACGACTGTCTTGCATGGCTATATAAAGTACAGAGTATGTATCGAATGAGTGAGTGATACCAAGCACACGTTAGCCTGTTGCATCTTTCTTGCCATTAATTTATCTTAATGTTTGTAGAACTTGCCTTCTTATTGGCATCATATAGCCATGCATATTCATATAATGAAATATGTCAGCTGTCCAGTTGGGACTCTTGCTTCAACATGTTATGTTTATGATGGTAATATTAGCTGTTTTCAAATTTGAGTTTCTATGTATAATCCATTGGATTTCTATAAAATCGCCATTTTGTAGATTTTATCAAGATCCATTGATTTAATCTCCACAAGTCTGCTAGTTATTGCTATTAACATACATGAGATTTTGACTTTATTCATAATTTATTTCAAGAGTTTTCTCGTTGGTGTTCTCTATTAATATTTGTAATTTATTTCCTTATGATCACATTTGCTCCTCTCAAGAGCGAATTCTGACCTTGTATGTACAGCCATATTGCTTTATTACATGATCAGTATTGCAGCTGAGTATATACCTCCTGTGCATTGTTACATGCAAAGCAGTGATTATTTCCAAAGTAGCGAGGGATAATTAATCCATAAAATTCTGAAAACAGGTTTACATGATAATCCATGTACAGAAATGCACTTTAAGTGTATAAATCAATGTACAGGAACACAATGAAGACGATGAAAATTGATTATTAAGGAGTAGAAATATACTTCCCAAATTAAAAATGTATGCTAAGAGTATATGTGTCTTTGTTAAAATCAGACTGCACGACTGCTTAATGAGTTACAAACCAAATGCTGTCTGCACTGCATGACTACTTAATGAGTAATTGGCTTGCCTTTGTTACAAATCAGACTGCTTGATTTCTTAACGAGTAATTGGCTTGCTATTCTTACAAATCAGACTGCATGACTTCTTAATGAGTAATTGGCTTGCCTTTGTTACAAATCAGACTGCATGACTTCTTAATGAGTAATTGGCTTGCCTTTGTTACAAATCAGACTACATTACTAGTTAATGAGTACTTGGCTCGTGTTTGTTACAAACCCGACTACATGACTAACTAATGAGTAGGTGGCTTGTCTTGTTTCGAACCAGACTGGATGACTACTTTAAGAGTAGATGGCTTGTTCTCAATGCAAGCCAGTTTCTAGTGCTGAGGAGTGAACTGTGTTTAAATATGTACAAGGTCATACTGTATTAGGAAGTGGACTTATGTGTACTGGATATAGATGACAAAGAATACATAATTTAGTTAATGCCTGACTAAATTTGAACATTTTTCTGCAATGGCATATCACACCAGGAAATGTTGTATTAAAACAGAGCTATATTTTTTGAACGTGGAGAAAACGTGGAATCGTTTGGCTATAATAGGAATCAAGCAGACCATGATTTTTTACCATAACATGTTTAACATATATATTCCATATTATTGTCAACATGTCAAACATATATATTCCATATAATTATCAACAAGTCAAACAGAATAATGCCATAATATGACTCCTTGTATCTTCACAAAGCTGTCCAATGTCTTATCTATTATGCAGTGCAATGTCTCCATTGACAATGCAGTGCTCCATCATGTACAATGTTCTGAGAGTTCAGTTACACAGTGCAATCTCTATGCAGTTACACAGTAGAGTTTCCATGCAGTTATACAGTAAGACGGTCATACAGTTATACTGTACAATGTCCATGCAGTTATACAATGCAATGTCTGTGCAGTTATACAGTACAGTGCAGTTATAAAGTTCAATGTCTGTGCCGTTATACAGTGCAATCTCCATGCAGTTATATAGCACAATGTCCGTTCAGTTACGCAATGTAATTCTTTGCAAAGTGTACTGACAGAAGCAACCAAGCTTCCACCCACAATGAGCCATTGGCTTGTTACATGTGTCAGTTCTTGTTGTAAATTTCATATCCATTGAAGACTTATATTACGCTCCCACGTTTAAAACATAGAATAGCAAAAGAAGTCTTTGACGTGTTGAAATGTATACAAATGATTAAATCGATGTACAATTGGTTCATGGTGAGAACTCTTCCGTGACAAGTAACAGTATTCAGCAGTTCACTAGTGATTTCCTCTTTCAACTGTTGTCATCATCTTGGACGGTTTTATTTTGAAACTAGTTATTACAAGATATTATTAACAACGGAAACTAGTTATTACAAGATAATATTAACAACGGAAAACTAGTTATTATAAGACAAGATAAGCAAGGGAAAGTAGTTGTTACAAAACAATATTAAAAAGAGAAACTACCTATTACAAAGCAATAATAACAAGTGAAACTGCAGGAACAAATAAATTTGTTTTCACTCTTTAGCAAACTAGTCTCCAACCCTGATTTGAAGGAGAGGTGAATGTAGCCACCACTGAATCAGATCACCGATGTGAATCTGCAAATTTCCATAGGTGTTGCAGAATATGGCCACATAAGCAAATTAGCTGCCTACTATCCAGAGTGTCTCAGCAAGAGGGGATTTATCTGGAATCATTTGTACGCAACAAGAGGAAATTCATATGGAAAAAGTTGTACTCAAATGACTATGAATCCATTGGTCCAGAATGTCCCAACATGAGAAAAATCATCTGGAAGTGGCTGTACTCAGATGATTGCGAGTCCGTTGTTCCAGAAACCTCGTCCTGGCCAGATGAAGCAGATCAAGATATATAGTTGCCATATTTTAGAAACAAATGCTGAATCCTGCATGACATTGTGAATTCACTTTTATTTGTAACAACTTTGACAGATTTCATTATTGTGAGACAGAAAATTATTTTTGTTACTGAGAACCATGGAAATTGACAGCCATTAAATTACGTATTTTACGTATTTTAGTCATAATTAGATATTAAAAGTTCTCTTCACTGGTAAAATGAAATGTGTTTTGGCTTTCACTTGACTATTTTAACTCAGCAATCAGCATTCTACACAAATGCCAAATGCATCTGTGGTATGTGTTTCTTTCTGATTGAAAAGTGGTTGTTGTGTACGAACATGTGTGCATTTGGTGTATCTGATTTCATTGAGGGTATTGGTTGGCAAGCAAAGTCAGTTTTCCAAAGTTTGTCTTTAAGACTTGGTTTCACATCGATACACTCTGGATCTGGTATGCCCTCTCTTAGCAGCACAATCGGCTACCAGATTCAGTTAACACCATCACACCATCAGAGGATCACCTTTCCTGGCTTGTGCTGGTTTTCCCTGTACATTTTATATAGCAGTAAGATCTAGTTATTTCTTCTTCTCAGACGTAAACCACATCGCCTCCGTTTGTGCTGCTCACAATTAGGAGAATGGGTTAACCTTCATTGGAGGATCCAATATTCTCCCCTAAAAGGTTATTCAAGGTATTGGTTGGATGCTCACCGTTCCCTCCTCCTGTCACCTATTCTTCTTATGTGAATGTGATCAGGAAACATATTCACAGGAGGAAGCCATTTTTCAGTAAGTTATGTTTTTCCTAGAATACTTACCCGATCACATTACTTTAATACCATACGATTTTCCCCATAATGCAAGCATTCCATACATGAAGAAAATCACAACTGTAAAACTAGTGTCACTTGTAGGTGTTAAGGGGAGGTAATGAATTTGAGTTCTTGTACCATGTCTATATATTATAGACAGAAAAGACAAATTTAGCTTCTGTTAGAGCTGGAATTGGGATCTAGTAGCGAGACTATTCCTAACATGAATGTGGTTGGGTAATTATTCTAGGATTATTGCTAAGCTCTATCTTTTATTACAATTTTATCGAATTTACAAACCTCATATAAAAAGTATTGCTAAACAGTATCTCTTATTACAATTTTGCATAATTTACATCTATTGAGAAAGTATTGTTAAATTGTATATTTTATTACAATTTAACTATCGAATTTTTTAACAAACCATTTCTATAATATAGACTGTAAACCTCACGTTTTTATTTTGCCTTTAGAAAAGGTTAGTTTAATATGCATTGTGTGTTTTTTAATGTTAATAGTATATTCACTACACAGTAATGGTCAGAATCAAATTGTTGCACAAATATTTCACTAACTGTACGTTAATCACAGATAATTTGCATAAAGCCGTGAATGACGTAATTACCAATATAATAATAAAGCATATTGAATTAATAATTTAAAGTCCTTTTCTGAAAAGAGTGGATGAGGTGTGTGCATGTCCTTACCTTTCTGAACAGCATAGACCCAAATTAACCTACACATCATGGATTGTGGTGTATATGCTTTTTGAACGGTATAGACCCAGTCTAACGTTCATACCATGGGATGGCTGGTCAGGACATATATTGTTCCTCTATTTTACCGAAGAGTCTGCTTTGGCAGAAATCTCCACATTGTGGTGGCTTAGGCATCAATGTGTATGTCTGGTTATACAACAGTATAGATCCTACATTAAGCAATCTCTTTGGCATTCACGTGTATGCTTAATTGTACACACCCTAGATTAGGTAGTCGCTTTTGGCATCCATGTGTATGTTTGGATGTACCCCAGTACTCACCTTGGATTAAGTAATCGATTTTAGGATCCCTGTGTATGTTTGGTTGTACATCAGTACACGCCCTGCATTAAGTAATAGCTTCAGGAATCCATGTGCATGTCTGATTGTACATCAGTAAACACCTTTAATTAAGCAATCACTTTGACAACCATGTGTATGCCTGGCTGTATATCAGTACCCAGACTACATTATTCAATCACTTTGACATGCATGTGAATGTCTGGTAGTGCATCAGTACACACACTGGGTTAAGTAATCGCTTTTGGCATCCATGTGCATGTCTGATTGTGCATCAGTAACACTAAACACCTAGGATTAACCAATCACTCTGGCAACCAAACTAAGGGGCAAGTGTACCCACCACTGAACCAGATCAGAGATTGCCACAGATGTTGCAGAATATGGCTACATGAACAAATTAGTTTCCTACTAATCACAGGCTGCCAACAAGAGGGAATTCATCCGTAAGCTATTGTAACCAACAAGAGGAAATGCATCAGGAAGCAACTATAATCAACAAGAGGGAATTCATCTGGAAGCAGTTGTACCCAAATGGCTGAGTCCATTGCTCCAGAAACCTGCTCCTGGCCAGACCAAGCAGATCAATCAATATAGTTGCCATATTTCAAAAATACAAGTTGAATCCTATATGACACTGTAAATTCACTTTAATTTGTATCAATTTTGACAGAGTTCTTTATACTGAGACAGAAAATTATTTTTTTTTAACTGAAAGCCATGCAAATTGGCAGCCAATAAAAATCATGAATTCACAGTAATTTAGTCATAATTAGATATTAAAAATTCTCTTCACTGGTAAAATGAAATCTACTTTGGTTTTCACTTGACTATTTTAACTCAGGAATGAACATTCTACACAAATGCCTAATGCATTAGTAGTATGTTGTTCTTTCTGATTGAAATATGAAAGTTCAAAGTGTAGTGAACAATACCTTATGGAAATAGTCATGATGAGAGTGGAGTCCAAAGTGTAATGAATAATGCCTTATGTTAATAATCATGATGAGAGTGTAGTTCAAGGTGTAATGAATACAGCGTTGGGGAAACAATCATGATGACAGTGTAGTCCAAAGTGTAATGAATAATGCCTTATGGAAATAATCACGATGAAAGTGCAGTCCAAAATGAAGTGAATAATGCCTTATGGAAACAATCATGATGAGATTGTAATCCAAAATGTAGTGAATAAAATGATTTATGGAAATGATCATGATGAGAGTGTAGTTTCAACGTGTAATGAATAACGATATATAGAAATAATTATGACGAGAGTATAGTCAAAAGTGTAATGAATAATGCTTTATGGAAATAATCCATATATCATTATTACATGTATAGTGTAATTAACTTCTGACCTAAACTTCACATGATTTTACAGTAAGCTTTGCTTCCAAATGGTTATTTAAACTATACTAGGATTCATAGATTTAGCAAGTTAATACATATTTCATATACACGTATCTGTACTATTGTTTAACTTGTACTAATCATTCAACTGTACTATTGTTTAACCTGGTATTTAACCATGACTTTAAAGATTACATATTATTTGTACTTTTTTAAGAATATGACGAAATAGTGTTTATTTAACAAATAATTTGTTTTGACACTCATTTTCTGCATGTCAGTCTTTTGATTATATTTGGTTGTAAAGAGGCAAACGTTTTGTGAATTTATATATCAGCGTGAAAAATAACTTTTCTCTTCTAAGTGAAGCATAATTTGGTAAAACAGTTAAAACTTCAGTCTGCCAAAAACCATGATCATGTTTGAATACATTCTAAAATTGATTGCGCTGTCATAAATATTTAGGACTTTAGAACATAATGCTTTAAACAGGTGGTTGCATTTTATTATTTGACTTTTGGTGTAATTGTATACAGTACTAGAACATACTGAAAGCTCATTTGACCTACATAGTGATTGTATTTATTGGCCTTTCAAGGATATGCCCTAAATGTGACCATTTCCAAGGCTGATATTATCTACTGGCCATTCAAGGATATGCCCTAAATGTGACCATTTCCAAGGCTGATATTATCTACTGGCCATTCAAGGATATGCCCTAAATGTGACCATTTCCAAGGCTGATATTATTCCAAGGCTGATATTATCTACTGGCCATTCAAGGATATGCCCTAAATGTGACCATTTCCAAGGCTGATATTATCTACTGGCCATTCAAGGATATGCCCTAAATGTGACCATTTCCAAGGCTGATATTATCTACTGGCCATTCAAGGATATGCCCTAAATGTGACCATTTCCAAGGCTGATATTATCTACTGGCCATTCAAGGATATGCCCTAAATGTGACCATTTCCAAGGCTGATATTATCTACTGGCCATTCAAGGATATACCATAAATGTGACCATTTCCACGGGTGATATTATCTACTGGCCATTCAAGGATATGCCCTAAATGTGACCATTTCCAAGGCTGATATTATCTACTGACCATTCAAGGATATACCATAAATGTGGCCATTCCCAAGGCTGATATTATCTACTGGCCATTCAAGGATATGCCCTAAATGTGACCATTCCCAAGGCTGATATTATCTATTGGCCATTCAAGGATATACCATAAATGTGACCATTCCCAAGGCTGATATTATCTACTGGCCATTCAAGGATATGCCCTAAATGTGACCATTCCCAAGGCTGATATTACCTATTGGCCATTCAAGGATATGCCCTAAATGTGACCATTCCCAAGGCTGATATTATCTATTGGCCATTCAAGGATATACCATAAATGTGACCATTCCCAAGGCTGATATTATCTACTGGCCATTCAAGGATATGCCCTAAATGTGACCATTCCCAAGGCTGATATTACCTATTGGCCATTTAAGGATATACCCTAAATGTGACCATTCCCAAGGCTGATATTATCTACTGGCCATTCAAGGATATGCCCTAAATGTGACCATTCCCAAGGCTGATATTACCTATTGGCCATTTAAGGATATACCCTAAATGTGACCATCTCCAAGGGTACTATTATCCATTGGCCATTCAAGGATATGCCCTAAATGTGACCATTTCCAAGGCTGATATTATCTACTGGCCATTCAAAGATATACCATAAATGTGACCATTTCCACGGGTGATATTATCTACTGGCCATTCAAGGATATACCCTAAATGTGACCATCTCCAAGGGTACTATTATCCATTGGCCATTCAAGGATATGCCCTAAATGTGACCATTCCCAAGGATGATATTATCTACTGGCCATTCAAGGATATACCCTAAATGTGACCATTCCCAAGGCTGATATTATCTACTGGCCATTCAAGGATATGCCCTAAATGTGACCATTCCCAAGGCTGATATTACCTATTGGCCATTCAAGGATATGCCCTAAATGTGACCATTCCCAAGGCTGATATTATCTATTGGCCATTCAAGGATATACCATAAATGTGACCATTCCCAAGGCTGATATTATCTACTGGCCATTCAAGGATATGCCCTAAATGTGACCATTCCCAAGGCTGATATTACCTATTGGCCATTCAAGGATATGCCCTAAATGTGACCATTCCCAAGGCTGATATTATCTATTGGCCATTCAAGGATATACCATAAATGTGACCATTCCCAAGGCTGATATTATCTACTGGCCATTCAAGGATATGCCCTAAATGTGACCATTCCCAAGGCTGATATTACCTATTGGACATTCAAGGATATACCCTAAATGTGGCCATTCCCAAGGCTGATATTACCTATTGGCCATTTAAGGATATACCCTAAATGTGACCATCTCCAAGGGTACTATTATCCATTGGCCATTCAAGGATATGCCCTAAATGTGACCATTTCCAAGGCTGATATTATCTACTGGCCATTCAAGGATACACCCTAAATGTGACCATCTCCAAGGGTACTATTATCCATTGGCCATTCAAGGATATGCCCTAAATGTGACCATTTCCAAGGCTGATATTATCTACTGGCCATTCAATGATACACCCTAAATGTGACCATCTCCAAGGGTACTATTATCCATTGGCCATTCAAGGATATGCCCTAAATGTGACCATTCCCAAGGATGATATTATCTACTGGCCATTCAAGGATATGTCCTAAATGTGACCATTTCCACGGGTGATATTATCTACTGGCCATTCAAGGATACACCCTAAATGTGACCATCTCCAAGGGTACTATTATCCATTGGCCTTGCAAGGATACACCCTAAATGTTACCATTTCCAAGAGTGATATTATCCATTAGCCATTCAACGATATACCTTAAATGTGATCACCTCCACGGGTGATATTATCTATTGGCCGTTCAAGGATATGCCCTAAATGTGACCATTTCCGTGAATACATGCTACCATTAGGCCAGCCTAGGTCTGCTACTGTTGTGTGTCTTTGGGCAAGGAACTTCACTCCAATTGCACTTTATAACCTATTTGTGTTGCTGTGCCGTAAAGCACCAAAGAAACAAATGCGTGTATACATGCATGATACAAACATACATGTTGCATTTAGCATTTCTTCATCTTTCTCTTTACATTTGTTGTTATTGTAATCTTTTTTATCTTTGCTATTACAAGTTCTGCATTTCATCTTTTCATCTACAGTAACTCTACTTCATCTTCATACAATTTGCCATTATAAACCTAATTCTTTCATACGGTTCGGACGCTTTCTAATTTTTCAGTATAAATAATAAAATGCAAACATTATTTCGTCCACAGTAACACTGCTTGATCCCATTGTGTCGTTTTAAACTTCATACCTTGATACAGCTCATATACTTGTTCAGGTTTCAGCAAAAATGGTAAAATGTGAAAAATAATTTTATTTCAGAATACAGTTATTAGAGTCGACAATAACTACGGAATAAAATATTGTTTTAAAAAACTTTTTTATATTTATACAAGGTCAAAAGTATTATTTAGAGTAGCATAGCTGAATAGTTGAGTCCAACTTAAAACTCCACAGACCAGATCTACCATCACATGGGTCTAAGCAGTTTGTTAGGAGTAATCAGTAGAAAAAAAAGTATACTCTGATCTGCCAGCAAATTATGCAACAACGACATCGGTTGTATTTTGACTTGTAAGCTGGTATCTATGGTAATAGAAAGTTTAGGCTTTACCTTAAATGTGGTAGGGCAAATAGTGTTACCCCTGTCCATCCATGTTTGTCCGCACTTGAATTCACATTAAGTTGAATATTAAATGCTGTGGTCATATATTCCATGATCACATATTTAGTAGTTATTCCTCATTGAAAGAGATGGTAATGTGCCAGTACCAACATACATTGCAAGCAAAAATGTGAATTGAAGTATGTGTGTATGCCATTATTATATTATAATACCAAAGACATTTCTCAAATTAATTTATACGTAATGGTCATCACTTTGCCATTATACTCACTAATTACATCATTATCTCTATCATCATCATTGGAGAATTCACTCAATTTCTACAACAGGCAGCCAACAGAGTATTAGCAAATTCAGCTTTTTCCTGCACCATATGATAAAATGACATTTCTGTCTTTTTTAAATGCTTCGTCGAGTTGGAGTAGTAGCCCTTCAAAGATAATTCCATGAATTTGTCAGTATGCTCTGGATACGTAAACAAACCATACAGCATCCTTGAACACCTTTGATAAATATGTATGATGTATTCATATACATACATTCATACATACAAACATACATACATATTTTTGTGAATCTGTATCTTGAGATTATAGGTACGCTATTGATTCTAAGCTGTTGCAAGTGATGTATTTATTGTCAATCGATGTATGTAGTCTGTATTAATGATAGCAGATTGGATGACATCAAAGGCTCACAGGGTTTTCCAGATCATAAAGTATGCTCTGAAAGAATAATAATTGCCACCTTCTTTTTGTAGTTGACACTGATCTTACGTCCGATTGAATTTTGTTTTTCACGTACAATAAAATCAACCTTCGACATTATCTCAGTTATTAAAATTATAATATTTGTACGCCAGTCTGACCCTGACCAATGATATTCTGATCAATTTTATAAAACTGTCATGAATAAGACAACTGAAGAACTTAGGAAGCAAATAAAAGAACATAATTTTACAGTTAAAAAGTTGATGAAAACGTGCGTAGGCATCCACTCATGTATTAACTCAATGACAAAAGCTAAGCTATCCTGAATTATTACTGACCCCTTCGCCAAAAGTAATCCGAGCAAAACTTAATCGATTCTTGTACAAGGACAAGAGATGTAAAATTCCGCATTGAGATGATTTAGCACACCAAAATTATACATACGTTCGTTAAGTTCTATTTTCTCTCTAAGAAATGACTGGAACGGAAACACAACTGGATACATCCTTAAACAACAGGATGTGTGCTCGAGTAGTAGGAGCACAAGGGGGGGGGTAGAAGGATCAGGAATGAAATCTAAAACATCTAATTTTTCTCTACTTTAAAAGACTACCCCAATTGTTCAGTTCGATACAGCAATTGATGTAAAACGTTGAAAAACGTTATTACAGGTCCTTAACACTAATATAATGTTGGAAACATTGCTTCCACCACCAACAGTGAGACATTTTTCGCCACTTAGAAGCGAAACAGAAACTATTTATATGTTCATTACTTCCAAATAATTCCACAGTTTATCCTGCTTTAGTCTGACATATTTTGACGCTAGAGTTATTGTACGAACCTTAGTAGCATAAAAACTTGTTCCGGCCTTATATACGGTTTCTAAGGAGACCAGTGGAGAAAACCATATTGGTAAAGGAGATGGTAAATACGTTATCACTTTTCAAAGACAGCAGACATACAGTTAAAATACAAAATACGTTATCACTTTTCAAACTCAACAAACGTATTGTTAAACTACAATACTAAAATGTAATTTGTTATACAATATGCAAGTTTCTTTTACCAAATCCCTTTTTGGCACGTTGACCGCCTATTTTACTAGAGATGTACACTTCACAGATACTTACAGTGAGTTAGATATATTGCTATCTAGTTTCAGTATACTACACGCATCGGTACATACTACTAAATTTACAGCAGGACACAATTAGATATACTATTGAGACCCTGCTTTAATGTCTGAAGTCAAAATACCGTGAAAGTCACCAAACACCGAACATTGCTGGAGCAAAACAGAAAATATGTGACACGTTATTTAGTGACAATAGAACTTAAGTCAGAAGAAGTAGTATACCGTCACAAAACGATAATATATTGTACAGAAAAATGTATTCCAGGCTTTTTTGTTGTATTTTGATCACGGAATGTCTATTATTCTCAACGACGATTAGCCACCGAGACGTTCTTAGTTCTTTTGAAATACACGTGTTTGTAAAGTTTGATAATGTTATATTGTGCTAGTACAGTATTTCACGGGTATGTATTCTCCATCATTGCCCTGATATCGATTAAGGCATAAACTATGAAGAGACCATCTTAAACGAGCTTATTTTTTGTAATCCCGATGTGACGAACAGTTTTATTTCTTAATCTCTATTTCAAAGAGATAATTTGGTTCATTCCTAACAATAGTATGCCTTTTTCAAAAATTTGCTTTTAACTGATATCTCTGTAATGAGTTCCGTCCTTATTAATCATTGTATGCGATTATGTTAACCTTGTATATAGACAATAGCCACATTGCTTCTAAATGGCTTAATTAAGAATCCCTTATACTGGTACATTCGTCCTGAATATTACATTTGTTATAACGGCATCTAGCAGTAGAATTTTCATTCAATTTTGTAAAACACATAGCGGCATTCATCTATTTTACATTCTGGATGGATGCGCACGAAATGATTTATACAAACGATACTATGAAGATGCGTGAAGATAAATGCATGCCTTGTAATGAACTAACCCTCGTACTTGGGAATTGCTGATGTTTATTTGTAAATGAAATATAAAACAAACAGGTCTTGATTGTCGGTTTATACTCTCATGCACAGTCATTATCATCACCACCACCATTATCATCACCACACGTCACTACTACGACACTCTGATTATAGGTATCAGTCGCGAATGCTATTGTTGCCTCGATAACAACGGCACGCTGACCATTAGCAGTTGTGACAGTACTTTTTGATCATACGCCAGAGGGGATTTGAATTTAATAGTAGCAACATCGGCAGTAGTAGTTGTTTGTGCTATTCTTGTTATTACGGTGGTGGAATTTTTGGATGGCGGAGGAGGTGAAAAGGAAAATGTGAAGCAAGGAGAAAAGGATGATTTCAACTGGTAGTAGTTGTATCTGCTGGATTGACAAAAAGAGAGAAAAAAACATGGATGCAAGTACTTATGTTCTTGAAGTCAGATAAATAAACTAAAATAAAACGTATGCAAGCAGGGGTGTTTGGGATTACTAAAGTCAAATAAATAAACTTATATGCAAAAACGGAAGTTTTGGATTACTGAAGTCAAATAAATATACTGAATGATATCAATACTAACATGGGAGTTTTGAATTACTGAAATCAAATAAATAAACTAAAATATATTAGTGCAAACATTTGCGTTTTGTGATGACCTTTGGATCCTTGTTCATTTTTCCCTGTTATTTTACTTTCTGTACAAGACCACTTCGTTGGACTAAGTGGTTAGAGCGTTCACCTCGGATGCGGGAAGTCGCGGGTTCGAACCCCGGCCGAATCATACCAAAGACTTATAAAAATGATACAAACACCTGCACTGAGCATTAAGAGATTAGTGTTAGGACTGGTCGGCCTAGTGTCAGGATATTGTGACTGAGGCACATGATGCTACGTGTATACGGCACGATGTCCCACTGCAAGTGATCACTATAAACTGCCACACTGCAGATATCGTAGCGATATGACTGAACAATTGTGAAAGATATGTTTAAATTGCAAATCACACACACACACACACACACACACACACACGCGCACATACACACACATTTTGTACATTAACCGTCTGCATTTACTTGAACAAACCACATGAACGAGGTATACCTATCGCAACATTTGATCCTTAAAAGGCCATGAAATAACAGTTTGCATTGAAGCTATGAGACATAAAGGTAAACTATTGTAGCCTAGTTCAGATCAGACAGGTAAGGTAACCTGTGTTCGTTGTTATAACCTAGCTCGTTGTTATACGCTTCGGAAATCCTCTATTTTGATTGGTTGGTTTGTTTATAGAAAATGAGATTTGCCGAGGAAGGACAGGATACACCAGATAGCAACAGGATTTAACCCAGAGAAGGCAAGGCTTATTAGTACCTGGTGTATAATTCAGGATAGTTATATCTTGAGGAATATTTTTAAAAATATGTAAGTATCAGTCTTTATATAATTATACAACTATGCAAATTATGTCTTTATATAATTATACAGCTATACAAATTATGTTTATATAATTATACAACTACAAAAATTACATATTCATATTACCTGTGTTCACATTGGGGGGTGGGGATTACTACCTGGTTAATATATTTTGCACGTATTAGTCACGCTACAGTGATACACATTCATATTACCTGTGTTTACAATGTGGAACTGTTACCAGGTCGATTTATTTTGCAGGTATCGATCTAACTACAGAAATACGCATTCATATTGCCAGTGTTCATGAGAAGAGGAGACTACTTTCTAATCAGTATATTGTTCAATTATCAGTCCAGTTACACAAATGCATGCTCATATTCCCTGTATTAAAAATTTAAACAAAACAGGTATTCATATCTAATTAATGTATAAACTTCTATTGAAGTGACATTATTTTGGAAGGAATTTGTTATGCGATATTGACCCAAATGCATAACATGGTTCGCTTCAGACTTGATATAGACGCGTGGCATGTTTGATTTCTGACTTGATACAGGTGAAAAGCACAGTTGCCTTCAGACTCCTTATAGATGCATATCTTAGTTGAGTTCAGACTTGACAAAGATCGATCAACTCCCAGTCGTTATGGTAATGACATGAGTGTAGTGAATTTACTAAGCACTCTGGTGCATCCATCTGTCGAAATACCAATACTTTGCAAGGTTTAAATATTTTCGGGCAAAAAGGGAGTAACAGAGTACAGTGCGGAGTATTGCATGTTTCTACTACTTTCAAACAGCTTTACTCCGATACGAAAGAAGTAGATGCCGATTATCACAAATAGGACAAACATAGGATTGAAAATTAATGCAATCGGCCAATGCAATCAAGGCTCTATACGGCACCTTTTTCCTATAGGAATAATGAATGTCAACCGGTGTACATTTACGGTTGCTTCAAGTCTTTAGCAATCGTAGACCAAATTAATTAAAACTCTCATTACGTTAATACTCATGAAATGTTTCGTGCGTATATCAGAATCACAACTTTATTACTCGTGAAATGTATCGTACATCAGAATTACAACTTTATTACTCACCAAATTTGCCTTACATCAAAATTACAACTTTATTACTACTGAAATGTGTCGTTCATCAAAATTACAACTTTATTACTCGAAATGTGTAGTACACCAAAATTACAACTATATTACTCGAAATGTGTCGTACATCAAAATTACAACATTATTACTCCTGAAATGTTTCGTTAATCAAAATTACAAGTGTAGTACTCATGATGTGTTGTACATCAGAATTACAGCTTTATTACTCATGAAATGTGTCATGCGTCCGAATTACAAACTTATTAGTAGAAATGTGTTGTACATCAAAATTACAACTTTATTACTCGAAATGTGTCGTACATCTGAATCACAACTTAATTACTCATGAAACTTGTCGTACATCAGAATTACAACTTCATTCGTGTAGTTGAAAACGATTTCCTATATAAGTTAAACACTTACGTAATAAGTCTGACAAGGGCATCTGAGTAGTTTCTGCAGCACTGGCCTTTGCCGATGACCGCCATCTCACCTCTGGCGGGTGTGGGTTCGAGTCGATTATTGGTCATTCCGTACCCAAATCATTTTGTACCAAGTAGAAATTGGTCGTTTTGTACTCAAGGCGATGGTCAGTTCATACCCAATGGTCAATTCGATCCATTATTGTACACCGTCAAATATACCGTATTGTCACATTTACCGTTCCCTCTCTGATCACTATCTAAAAATTACTAAAACTTGCAGTGAAAAGAACAATAAACGGTGCCTAAGTTTAAATAACTGAATGAATACTTTCTTTTTGTGATCGTTCAAATCGACAAACCGCCATTTTCCTTGGTTTTATGTAGTAATGATTAACATGGCTGAACAAATTAGCAACATAAATAAAATTCTCTATGATTTTAACTTAGTCCTTCTAAATATAATGCACAGAAATACTCGCGCAGAGAGAGAGAGAGAGAGAGAGAGAGAGAGAGAGAGAGAGAGAGAGAGAGAGATTAACTTGGCACTGCATTTTAGGTATATTTAATTCAGTATTTTAAATCTGAGATGTTTAATTTTTTTCAATAATTGAAGAAATTTATTCATGCTTGGATCCCATCAGTAATAAAACGTTTATACTACAGAAAACGTCATATCTCCAGAATAGAATAGTCAAATTACAATCCAATGAGTAACTGAAGCAGACGGTAATACGAAAGTCTAGCTCAATGATGGTTTCTTGACGTAAAGTTCTAACAACATTATTTTAAATCGTACATTCTATAGTGTATTAAATACATGAAGAAAACACATAATGGCTTAGCAGAAGATGCCACGATATTTAGGAAAAGATTAATCAGAATGACTATATGCATTTTTGTTTTAGGATTAAAAAAAAAATAAAACCAGTAATCAGTATAGTGTTGACAAATTAATGATGGTGCAATAATGCGGTTTGACTGGCCAGTCAATTCTCAGGCCATATATGCTGCTGCAACGTTTCAGTAATTTTGAGGAGATGACGCCGTTCTGATATTCTTCCCACACCAAGAATATTCTCGCATGCATTTTTTATGTTTGTCTCTGGTATCTTTACAATGGTTTTTTTTATACTAGTTGAATCAGTGTAACAATTGCAGTGGCTTATAAGACTCTAACAAGCACATAGAAAGGAAGATTGGCTTTGCCCGTTTTTGCAACGATGCTTCGTCATTTAATTAATATATTTTTCTCGGCTCATACAAATGATGTTTTGCTATAAAACGCCATATTTTTCATGTAAGCGCAAATGAGTAAACTATTATATGCCAGCAAGTGTTCTCGGCTAATTATCCAAAGATGATCACTGTCACCAAGGCAATGCCTGAAATCAAATACTTTGATATAGAACAGTTTGAAATATGTAGGAAATATCATTTTATATGATGTTGGTGGTTATATTTGTACTTCGATGTGTGCAATAAACGACTATAGCATTGGGTACGAAACGACCATAGCAATGGGTACAGAACGACCATAGCACTGGATACGAAACGACTCATTTGGGTATGAAACGACATGGGTACAGAACGACTAGGGTACGGAATGATTTGCTTCGTTCGCGTCTTGGGCTCGGCCAATGTTGATATGTGAGAAAACCTGCCAGTAGGCTCCCCCATGGCCGTGGTTCTTATTAGCTTTCCCAGATTCTTCCTCCGCCAGTTACACTGGTCGCCTATCTAGTCTGAGAAATAGCGTCAAACCTAAAACACCATTGTTCCCTTCATTTTGTATCTGGGGTAGGGGTCCATCATTATTGTGTAAATGACCAATTTGAGGCATCTGGAATAACACACATGGAGAATGCAGATGCCGATGATGGAATCATTAAAACTTAAAATGTCTCAGATTTGGTTTTTCCACAAAGTTAAGATAAATAAATAAATAAATACATCCATTCAGCTAAACTCTTGCATTGAATTATAAAAGAACTCGTGGTTCTGATGTATGACATTTAATGGGTAGTAATTCGATACGAGTTTAGATGTCTATCGTATACGATTGTTAGTGACTTGAAATCTGAAGGTATAAAATACTCGGCTTTCATTATTCATGAGAAAAATATGCCTAATTAATCTTACAATTTCATTTTGTCAGTCGGTTTTATTTTTTTCTCATAAATTGATCATATTTGTAAGGAATAGTTTGATCTATTTTGCATTAAGTCTCTCACTATGATAGCTGCCATCAGCATGGAGAGGGATTACTGCCATAATTCTGTGATTACATTTTAATTCTATGCATACATTTTATATTAGTATATGCTGTATTTTCTATTTTCCACTACGTTTATGATTTTTTCTCTATTTGTAGGATGCATGCATTTAGATTGTGTCTTTATATCTGCCAATTTTTATTGCTAACTTTGTTAAGTATCTTATTACAATACTGCAATTTCCTGTCCTCCGTTTCCGTATGGGTAGTCCCATGCGTAGTGTTTATATTACACACGTTCTCATTCCTACGTCAGATCCTTACGAGTAGTCCTATGTGTTGTGCTTATGTTCCACACGTTGTCATTCCTAATTGTTTCTGTCCAACTCTAAATTTTCTCTTAGCAAATGACAGATGTCATTATATAACATTCTGGTAAAAACGTACACATACTAATCGATACAATATGGCGCAATGACCGTTGCACTTTAGCTGTTAGCATGACGCGAGATGCAACAGATTAATGTCCCATTATGGCAGCAGACGGCGTCGTGGTATGCACAGACCAGATATTGCATGCATTATTATAATCAAGGGACTGAACTGTGGATCCGGCCTGTCGTGCCTCGGGGGCAGTTTAGTATTTGATCAATAATAAGACAAAATATAAAAGGTTCCTTATTCTAGAGTATCTTTCTAAATCAATACTGGTGAAGACTATTGTGAAAACGTCGCCATCACGTTGCAAATTAGTAATCAGGTGAATTGAAAAACCAAACATTTTTTAAAGGTTTAACACAAGTCCCAAAACTAAATGTACTTAGATATTAACCCCCCCCCTCTCTCTCTCTCTCTCTCTCTCTCTCTCTTTGTATATGTATATATATAATCCCGGACATATATTAAAAAGATATAATCTTCATACAATAAATGGTCCACATGACAACAGTAATGATCAAAAACATCCGAGGCATTGTTTGGTCCGCATGACAACCGCACTGATCAAAGATGTCCGAGGCATTGCTTGGTCCGCATGACAACAGTACTGATAAAGTACATCCAAGGCATTGCTTGATCCGCATGACAACAGTACTGATTGAAGGCATCCGAGGCATTGCTTAGTCAACATGACAACAGTACTGATAAAGTACATCCAAGGCATTGTTTGGTCCACATGACAACAGTACTGATTAAAGACATCCGATGCATTGTTTGGTCCACATGACAACAGTACTGATTAAAGACATCCGATGCATTGTTTGGTCCGAATCGTACGATTTTATTTTAATAAGCCTTTGCAAGATATACAAGACATCCATATAACTTGATGTACTCATACATACTCCATACTATATACAGCCATGCAAGACAGCCATATAACTTGATGTACTCATACATACTCCATACTATATACAGCCATGCAAGACAGCCATATAACTTGATGTACTCATACATACACTAAATTATACAGCCATGCAATACATCCATATAATTTGATATACTCATACATACCCTATACTGTATACAGCCATGCAAGACAG